>PVQB02000048.1:47962-75335 GCA_002980475.2 Fusarium beomiforme | reverse complement strand
GAGGGGGGGAGGGGGGAGAGAGAATAATATAAAGTATAGATAAAAAGGAGGCGCTATAGGGTAGGGCATACAGGTGAGCTCATAACTAACATATATATCACTATTTAGCAAGTCACTCCACCGACAACGATACAGCCGCAGCCGCAGTATACTGAACTGGCTTCCCGCTTTACACATACACAGATCGACGCCGGGCTGAAGCGTATGCTAGGTGAAGATGCCGGCTGGAAGACATCGCAGCAGCGGGATGGCATGTACCGAATCATGGGGCTAGAGAACAATGGGACGCGGAGCGAGCAGCTTATCGTGGTGCTGCCGACAGGTGGGGGGAAAAGCATATTCTTCATGCTGCCGGCGTTCATGGAAGACGAACGGGGCAAGGGAGGGCCGGTCAGCATCGTCGTCGTGCCGTTCGTATCGCTCGTGCAGGACTTGGTGACGAGGGCGCGCGAGCTAGGCATCGACTGCATGGAGTGGAAGAGCGACATCGACCGGGAGGAACGGCAGCGGGACGCACGACTGGTGGTGGTCAGCGCCGATGTGGCCGTGAGCGAAGGGTTCACCGCTTACGTCGCGAGCATCCGGGTTCGAGGGCTGCTGGAACGGATCTTCTTGGACGAGTGTCACACGGTCATCACCGACGTCGGATACCGAGAGCGGCTGGGGCAGCTCACGGGCTTGCACAGGTTCGGGTGCCCGCTAGTGATGCTGACGGCAACGCTGCCGATATCGATGGAGGCTTGGTTCCGGGAGCGGATGCTGGCACAGGACGCGGCAATAATCCGAGCGCCGACGATGAGGGTGAACATCCGGTACCGGGTAGAGCGGGTGAAGCCGGGCAGGAAGGCGATGGAAGACGGCGTGATGGCTACGATCAAGGCGATCGAGGCACGGATGAGCCCGGCACAGCGGGGCGTGATCTACTGCCGGTCGATTAAGCAGTGCGAGGAGATGGCGGCGTTAGTTGGCTGCAAGGCACATCACAGCAAGCTAACGAGGGACTCACGAGCTAGGGTACTGCAGGACTGGATCGACGGGCGAGGGGGTCAGCGGTGGATCGCAGCAACGACGGGATTGGGGACGGGAGTCGATATCAGGGGCATCATCGGGGTGATTCACGTGGGCGCGCCGTTTGGGCTGGTCGACTTCGTTCAGCAGACCGGGCGAGGGGGCCGACAGAGAGGCGAGGTGGTAGACTCGGTGATCGTGACGGACGGCAAGGCCGGGTGGGGGGATGAGTTCGGCAGCGACATTGATCACATCAACCGGGAAGGGGTAGGGTTATTCATAGAAGGTAAGGGCTGCCGACGATTGGTGCTGGGCCGGTTCTTCGACGGGGCCGAGGCCGAGGTCAGCGGCTGTAGGGAGATGCAAGCGGAATACTGTGACCGATGCTTAAAGAAGGGTGTGAATAGGGTAGGTGATAGGGAGGATATCAGAGAGGATAATGCAGAGGACGAAGAGGAGGAAGAAGAAGAAGACGAAAATATGTCGTCGCGGGTTGGAGGTTTGGGGGCTGGCCTGTTGGCTGGTGTTGGTGCTGCTATGATCTTCAGTCTCCTGTAGGTTGGACAGATAGTCTAGCCAATGAGTGAAATCAATTCGACGGACAAATATTCTTCCTACTAGAGAACTAGGATCTTTTGTAGTCGTAATGTCCGAGTAGCCTGGTCTATCACATGGTTGGTTCTCGACCCCGCCTGGTGATTATTAGCTTCATGATAAGATACGATACGTGATTATCACAGCTGCCGCAAAAATACCAGTGCAGATGATAGAACAATATCAGCTACCAGGTTCACGAATGCTTTTCTTCTCCTCATACTATCCACTTTTGGAAGGAGAGCACGCGAGCGATAGATACTGTGATCCTTTAGACTGATAGACATGGGAACTTTTGGAGTCTTGGCAATACGATAACGGACATGGCCGTTCTCCGTTGAATTTATTTAGATAAAAAGATCAACCAAGATCGCTCAATTGATTGTTTTTGGGCACTTCTCTTGTTCTGCTACTTTGGCGTTACTGTGCATCAACCGGATACCCTGTACCTCTATAACAATGCGTCTGTCGTCCTTCGTCGCTGGAGCTATGCTCTCGGCTTCATATGCCAATGCACTCAATATTCTCTTGGGTAACGACGATGGATTTGGTTCCGGCAATTTGCGCGAGATGTATCGCATTTTCAAGGAAAAGGGTCACAATGGTAGGTCAATCCCTTCGGCTTGAAAGACAATCGCTGACGTTTTCGCAGTCTGGCTTGTAGCCCCTGCGACAAAGCAGAGCGGCAAAGGCGGTACCTCTGACTTCACCACCGAGGGCAACCTGACCGCTCCATCGCAGTATGACTTGATTCCCAAAGGAGCACCCTCAGTACGTCCTGCTCGAAATGCCTCGAGAACTCATCTAATATTACTAGGTCGGACACGATCCAAAGGACAGCCAGATCTGGTACTACAACGGCACCCCCGCTGCATGCACCTTTGTCGCTCTGGACTATGTCCTCCCGAAATTCGCCAACTTTAGCGTTCCTGATCTTGTCGTTACTGGACCTAACTACGGAACTAACCTGGGAGGTTTTGTCTGGACTCTGTCTGGTACTGCTGGAGCTGCGTGAGTCTCCCTCAAATATGATAACACGGCAATGCAAACATTAACAAGGAGCTAGATATGCTGCCACCAACCGTGGAATTCCTGCAATTGCTATCTCAGCAAGCAACCAAGAGGTGCCGTACTTTGAGGTCAAAAACCGAACCAACCCTGCAACATGGGCTGCTCAAGCATCCGTCAAATTCGTTGAGAACTTCATCGCCACTTCTCCCAAGAACGGACCTCTTCTGCCCATTGGTTACGGTGTCAATGTCAATCTTCCCGTATTGACAAAGAAAGACCACGATCCCGATTTTGTGCAGACAAGATTTACTGGAAACGCTCACGTCAATGAAGCTGTCCTCGATGCAAAGAAGGGAACGTTCACTTGGGCTAACATCAAGCCTTATGCTGCTGGCGTTAACGCTTGTATCAATGGTGATTGTTCTCTTCCCGGTGAGACATATGTCGTTGAGAATGGCAAGGCTTCTGTGTCTTTTTACACGGTTGATTACTCGGCGCCTAGCACAGAGTACACAAAGTCTCTCATCCAGCGAGTTGCGTCTTTTATTTCCAGTGATAAATAGTGATCCATAGTACAGAAGAGAGTCATTAGTTGCAGTTCATTATACGCCCACTGTGCCCAGTACCTTTAAAAAATTGCAAGTTCGAAATTCCTTGACCGTGCTGCGCCATCAATGTCAAATGTAGATGTACCATCAGCCCAAGCTTCATCAAGCATTTCAAACATGGCGCTGAGAAGATTAAAAGGACCGTGTTGTAAAAAGGAACCTCTGACGTCGTCGAGTGTTGCTTTCCAGGTTGGATGGCATTTTAGAAGAGGTACTTCTAGACCAGCGGTGAGGACTGGATATGGCAGTCCGTTGTGGACAAGTAAGTGTTGGTTGCGTGGTTCTTCAAAGGCTTTCTGAAGGGCATCTATCGATGAGATGAGACGACAGAGAACAACTTCTGCATCCGGAGATTTCTTCGTTGTATCGTCGTCGCGTTCTGGTAGTCCTCTTGCTTTTCGCCCCATTCTCTCTCGACGGCGAACTTCCAAGACGCCTGCTAACCGCCAGCATTCCCAGTAATGACACTGTAAGGACTCACCTACATGACCCGGCCATGCCCAGAAGCGACTCTCGGTGTAGTCGGGATCGTTGTCCACCATGCCCGAAAAGATATCGAGAAGAGATCGAGGAATACCTGTTACAACCTCGATACCGGTTGCTCGACCCACGTCACTATCATCTTGATGGCGACGAAGCAGTTTCCAGATGCCGATGGATGGATTTATTCGACCAATGACCATTGATGGGAGATCCATGACACCAAGGACCTCTAGAAGGTGTTGAGTATAAAAATCACTAGAGATTTGGCCGATGGTGCTGAGCTTGGTTTTAAGGTCGTAGACTTCGACTATGAGCTCGAAATACATTGTCCACGGTTGGGTCTGTAATAGCTATGCAAGATGTGAGTTGATCTAGGCCGGGAATAATAGCGGATGGGCCGGAGGACACGTACACATAATGAGCAGACCAACAATCCAGCACATATCGTGGCGTTGTGCATTTTCTCATAACGCTCAGAAAGTTCTTGACGGAATGTCTGTAGCGCCGAGTCGATGTTTTCCATCGACTTGACCGACAAGCCGCGGCTGCCATCATCCAAATAGGTCTGTATGGCACAGGCAATCTGGACTAGAGCAGGGCTCTGATAAGCCATCTGGTCGAAGAATGGTTTGATCCATGAACTGGCTTCCGTAGAGTACAGCTGTTCGAGGCCATTGCCCATAACTAGTGAGACACTAATTAGTACATGCTACATCGGTGTTGCACGAGACAAAAAGAGGAGCAATGACATACACCTCTGAAAGAGTGGATTGTGATGGTCGCTTGCACCCACGCCGACACTCTGGGGCGAGAAGGCAGCCGACGAGACGGAGCCAGACGCGGTACTGGACGACGTGTCGTGGTTGAGAGCAGAGGAAGTCTCGGAATCCATGGACGATAGTAGATCTTGACTCGGAACCGGGTTCTCTGGGCTCTGGCTCTGCATAGTGACCAATGACGCGTCGGGAGCTGGTGCACCAGCAAATCTGCCTCTAGAAGCGACGCCATTGACCCAGCGGAGAGGAGTCGAGTAACCCTGGCACCTCATGCCCCTTTGGGAGCAAGCGTGGCACTCGGGTCTAGCCTGGTCGCATTTTCGCTTGCGGGCTTTGCAATTCAGGCAGCCTCCGCGTGATCGGGCCATGGTATATGCTCTATGCAATAAGGTACTGGCGTACGGACAAGAGGCGGGCCAGGGATTTGATGGAGGTGGGTGAGAGGCGATATCTTACTTTGCGGGGCTGGGGATGGAAGTTTATAGACGAAAAGGGGTGAAAGAGGCGCCGCGCGTGTAGCGCCCAAAAGAGGCTTAGGCCGAAACGCGGGACATGTCTACAGTGTGAGAACGCGGGGAGATGGCCGTTGCTCGTGATTTGCAAATAGCCAGGGCTCGACAGGGATTAGAGCAGATAGCGGGAGAGCGGGTAGAGCTAATCGCCCTGACCCCCTATACCCGGCACCGCACCGTAAACTTGTGCACCACTACCGGCGTCGAATTGAAGACGGCATCGTATCAAGTTTGTCTCGTGCAGACTCAGTTACTATCTCTGTATATGCCGTTGGTGGCTGTACCTACTCACTCCTTGACATCACAGACACACACGCACATACACAGCCTGAGAATGCAGATATATAGCCCTGGGCGCTCTCACGCCATCATACGATTCATTCATCAACACCTCCACTTCTTCCCCATCATTGTCCCATCTCTAAGCGAAAACTAAGGCCTCACCATGACCTCCACTGATCGCGTCCCTATCCCGGGAGAGGCCCGCCTGGTCTTGGGTAAAACACCATGACGCTCTCATCATTGACAATTTTACTGATGAAGGTTTTTTCACACAGCAGAACCAGCGACTGACGCGTCGCGTTTTGTCCTTGTGCCACGGCCGTCCAACGATCCCAATGAGCCTCTCGTGAGTATTTTCCCATCGTTTTTTTTTTAAAGAGTTTAATTAACGTGCTGTAGAACTGGCCGACATGGCGAAAATTATTCAACTTTGGACTGTCAATCGCCGTCACTGTCGCTGCCTTTACCAATGTCTCCATCCAGACTGTATTTTGGCAACAGATGACCGTTGACATGGGCGTTACTATTCAGCAGCTAACCAATGCCCAATCCGCCCAGCTAGCTGGTCTTGCTATGGGTTGTTTGTTCTTCATTCCTATGGCCATCAAGTATGGACGTCGCTCTGCATACATCCTGTCTACTGCTACTCTTGCTGGTGTTGCGTGGTGGACTTCGCGGATGCAGAGTTATCCTGAGTTGATCATTACCATGGTCATTACTGGCCTTGGTGGTGCCATCAATGAGACGGCTGTGCAGATGACTGTGAGTAATCTCATTACAACAACGGTTGCATGACGTGCTGATGGTTCTAGATTTCTGACCTCTTCTTTGTTCATCATCGTGGATCGGCTAATGCCGTCTACTTCACTGCCGTCATGGTCGGCTCTTTTCTAACCCCCATGGCCGCTGGTACACAAGCTGCCAACCAAGGCTGGCGTTGGTCTTACTATACCCTTTCCATCTGCACCACCATCCTGTTTGTTGTCTTCATCTTTGCCTTTGAGGAGACAAAGTACATTCCTCTCTCAGTCGGAGAGGTCGATAACGATGATGCATCTTCTGAACAAGGACCCGTCAAGGACTCCAAGGAGGACATTGACTCCAAGGACAAGGTCGAGGGTGACGTAGCTACTATTGCTACTCAGCCTGATCATACCATCCCCATGAACTCGTATCGTCAGTGCATGCGTTGGACTACCACTACATCCGAGAACCTTCCTCGCTTGTTTATGATGCCTTTCCACGTCATCACTCTGCCTCACGTCTTCTTCACTGCTCTGCAGTTTGCTTCTGGAGTCTGCTGGCTGGTTATCTTCATGCAGATCATCTCAATTGTCTTCTCAGCTCCTCCATACAACTTCACTACCGCTGGTATTGGATACATGGCTCTTGGTCCTTTCGTTGGCAACATCTTTGGCAGTATCTATGGAGGACCTTTTGCTGATTGGCTTGTCGTTCGCTTGGCAAAGCGCAATGGCGGTGTTTATGAGCCTGAGATGCGATTGTATCCTCTTGTCATTCCCACCTTTTTCATGGCTGGTGGAATCATTATGTTTGGCGCTACAGCTGCTCGGGTAAGTGGATTCCCTTCATACTACCAGCTTTCACTGATATTCTCTAGGGCATGCACTGGATCTATCCTTCTCTTGGTGGAGCTTTCTTCGCTTTTGGACTCGGTGCCAATGGCGACATTACCTTTACTCTCATCATCGATACCTACCGCGAACTTGTTGCCGAGGCCTTTATCGGCATTGCCTTTATGCGAAACGCCGTCTCTGTTGGAGTCACTTTTGCCATTGTTCCTTGGATGACCACTCAGGGTCTTACCAACATGTTTATCGTCAGTGGGTGCATTGCATTTGCTATTGGTTCTCTCTTTGTTCCTATGATCATCTATGGCAAGAGGATTCGCACTGCTCTGGCATCTCGCTATTGGAAGCTGGTCGAGATGCGGTCTCGTATTTAACAGAACTTTACGATGGATTAATGACTTTGGGATGAGATTGTCTGAAGGATACTGTGATTCATTGGTACATAGTGTTAGTAGCCTAGGTACCATCAAATTATGTCTTCTCTTTCATCTTAATGGCTATTCTGTCAGTGATGTTCATCTCAATACTCCCGGAAGCAATGTTTCTTTCTTACTCATCACTTTCTCAATTTTAGCAGTGCATCATACTTTGCTAGGATACAGCGTCACTTCGAAACCCCGCGGGGTTTCAGACTCAGCCTCTGTCCTTTGTCAGTTGACATTACGTAGTTGAGTCACATCCCGTATCAAAAGTAATTATTCCCGAACACCTAAGCCCCACATGGATTTCTCAGCCCCAAGATACGATGTGGACCCTTAGTTATTATATAAAGGCTACTGTAAGTTATCTATCTACAAATTTGCGGCTCTCTTTCCTGGAAAGTTAGTCAAACGATAACAATCAATGACAGGTCTTCCCTCCGACATAGTCATGACTCCGATGGCAACTACGCCATTCAACCAGCCGTAAGAACTATCACCAGGAGCCTCGAACTTAATATGCGTAAAATACTCCATCTCATCTTGCGTAACCGTATCCCGCTCTCCCACCTGTTCCTCCACTCCAGGGCCGGTACGATAGATGCCCTGTGCTTTAACAAGGATCTGTACGTTATCATCAGTCCGCAGTGTATACATGGCATTTAACCGAGTAAAAGACTACCCCGGGTTAGCTCATCTGCATGTAATAAGCAATAAGGTTTTGCAATCTATTACCTTATTAGGGTTAATGACTTCGGCCCAGTCGGCACCACTCTTCTCAACTATAACTCCCTTGATTTGAGGGCCGTTGACATAGCCTCCCTGGATAGGAAGGACAATTCTGCTCTTTGCCGTGCCGTCGATGCCTTTAATCTCGGTAACCCCGCCTTTGTCCATCTCGGCAACGATGCGGTAGATCAACTCTAGATACGGCCTGCGCATTCTAGGAATATCGTCGTCGGAACGAGAGTAGTCATTTCCGGGCGATGGTACGTGTAAAGACATGTCGGAACAGATGGGCCAGGGGTCTAGCTGGGGCTAAGATCTGAGATCTGATCTTGCTGAAACCTAGTGCTTAATCTGGAAAGGAAATGGGCATCTTTTATCTTTTACGAATCATTTTTGGTTTGATACTGGTGATTGGTATGATGATCGCTCCGGAACGGTACCGATGACACTGCAGATCAACCCTGGTACCATGCTGTATCTATCTGCCGGTCGGGGCGCCTCCAACTTCCAAATCGGGGCACTATATGCGCTGCCGTGGAGCTAAAACCGATTCCTCCAAATCTCGTGGCGAGCGATGTCGCACTCCAGTTGCAGTATGGGGTATTGTGGGGGGAATTATAGGATCTAGAATTCCGATCCTGTCGCCTGTTCTCTTTCCTCGTTAAATAAACAATGCGGAGACCATCCACTTGCAGCTAATCTCTATCACTCTCAAATCCCATCATCTACTTTGTCACCATGCCTGCTACTACCAACTGGAGGACCATCGCTGCTCTGCACAGAGAGAAGCAGCGCGAAGCTGTACCATCAGAATGGCTACTCCCAGAAAAACAACTGCAGGGATTGAAAGGCCCTGGAGAGGGTAGTGGAAGTAAGCTTATAGAGTCAAAGGCCGTTCAGAGGTCTGGACTTTTGACTGAGAAGGAGATTGCCATTACGGAGCAGTATACTGCTGCTGACTTGCTTGGCAAGATACATCGTCAAGAACTCTCTTCAGAGGAAGTTACTGTAGCGTTCTGCAAGCGTGCAAGTCTCGCTCAACAACTGGTATGTTAGGTAGATATATACGTCTGATATCCAAGCTAACAACGGGAGACATCATGCTTGACGGAGATCATGTTCAAGGAGGGTATTCAGAGAGCCAAGGAGCTTGATGAAAAATTAAAAACCACTGGAAAGTTGGCTGGTCCACTCCATGGATTGCCCATCAGTCTCAAGGTATGTACCGTAACTCCAGCATGGGGAGTATACTGACGGATCAGGATTCATACATTATCAAAGGCCATCATGCCACCGTTGGATATGTCGAGTTTCTTCGTCAACCAATTCCTGATACCAACTCTACACTCGTCAACTTGTTACTCGACGCTGGAGCTGTGTTATACTGCAAGACAAACCTGCCCCAGACCATGATGGTTAGTTACACTATACCAATATTGACTTGCCTTCTGACGCTTTATAGACCGCGGACTCTGAGAACAACATCTTCGGAAGAACTCTCAACCCTCACAACACCAGCCTCACAGCTGGTGGTTCAACCGGCGGCGAAGGAGCCCTCATCGCCTTCCGAGGTTCTCCCCTAGGCGTCGGCAGCGACATCGCCGGCTCCATCCGCATTCCATCGTTATGCTGCGGTATCTACGGCTTCAAACCCACCTCTGACCGCGTCCCATTCGGAGACCAATCAGAGTATCCTTTTCCTCAGGATCGTCTCCCTGGTATCGCGCCAGTCGGTGGGCCCATGGCCAACTCGATCGAGGATCTTGAGATGTTTATGAAGATCACTCTTGGTCAACGGCCTTGGCACTATGATCCTTCTGCTGTTGATCTTCCTTGGAGAGAACTCGGTGATAAAGATACCAAGCTTACCATTGGTGTCATGGCTGAAGATCCTGAATACCCTCTTCATCCTCCTGTTCGACGCGCTTTGGCAAAGGCTGCTTCTGCTCTTGAGAATGCCGGCCACAAGCTGGTCTATCTCTCGCAAGATCCTAAGCGCAACGCTGGTCTCGGCGGAAGAATTGGATTCCAATTTTTCAGTGTCATGGGTCCCGGCCCGGATACTGTCGAGAGAGAAATCGGTGAACCATTTGTTAAGTCGGTGGCCATTGGTGTCCATCCTTTTACCCATGGAAACTTCCCTGTTGATCCGAGCCTCGATGTTCCTACTAAGTTGTCCCGTTTGAATGAGGTTCGTGATCAGTATCTTAAGGCTTGGCAAGAGACGTATCGGGATAACAAGCTCGATGTTGTTCTTGCTCCTGGAGCTGCTACTACAGCTATTCCTCACGATACTTATGGCGTTCCTGTCTATACTCTCATGTGGAACGTTATAGATGTAAGTTGCTATTATCAAGAACAAAGGGAAATACACTAACATATCGACAGTTCCCTGCCGGGATCATTCCTTTCGGCAAGTCATCAAAGTTTGAAGACGCCGAGCATGTCAAGGCAAAGGCACCATTCGACCCAGACTGTAAGTTCGTCCAGTCAAGCTTGAGAAACTA
This sequence comes from Fusarium beomiforme, assembly GCA_002980475.2. Taxonomy (NCBI): domain Eukaryota; kingdom Fungi; phylum Ascomycota; class Sordariomycetes; order Hypocreales; family Nectriaceae; genus Fusarium; species Fusarium beomiforme. The sequence continues at coordinate 64,814 of PVQB02000048.1, read as the reverse complement.
TGACTGATTAGTATCAGATATCCCAGAGGCCACAGACGGTGCACCTTGCGCAATTCAAATTATCGCACCGCGCTTTAGAGACGAGGAATGTCTTCGTGCAATGAACATAGTTGACAAGACCATTAGAGTGTCACGAGAAGAGAAACTTTAGAAGATAGCATTTCATTAAAGCGAGTTTTGAATTAAGAAACATACTGGTTTCCCTTTCAAACAAAGAACAAAACGCTAAACTAAACATCACACCATTACTAATACCCCAAACTGAGTACTCAAACTCATCGTATCCGTAACATCCTAGCAGCAGGTCGACTCTCCATCCTCCCCGAACGATCCCGCAACAAACTCAATATCACAATCTTGAACTGCTGTCCCAAATCTTCCCACTCAAACTCAGGGTTAAGCGCCTTGATGAACACTCTCATAGAAGACTCGGGAACCTTTGTCATCTTGCAGACATCCTCCGCTGAAATAGCCTTCTCCATCGTAGAGATGAACTTGGGCGCCATAGACGTCTTGAACGCTGCAAAGCCGCCCTCTTCAACAGGCTCTTCCTTGACTACTTCAACTACAGCCTTGTTCTCAGCTTCAGGGCGCTTTCCGGTGAGGACTTGCTCAAGGAATTGCTCGTCGAGAGGCTCAACGTTATTCTTGGCTGCGTCATTGCCGACTTGCCATGGAATGCGTCTCTTCTCTGCATCGTCTATGATGCGACCGACGATCTTCTTCGTGCGGTTCTTGGTCTCTTGGTCAGCGTTGTCTGAGACATCTGCGTCGATGAGATCGCGGTAGTAATGCAGGTTCTGCACCTTGAGCTTCTCAGGCTGAATCTGCCACTTCGAAGCGATCTCCTTGTGTAGGTCCAAAACAGCTTGGCAGTTCGCCTTTGCTGCATCCCAGTCCTTCTCTTCACAGGCTAGTGCGACTGCTATCTTGAGATCCTTGAAGGCTGCTGAGCGCTTGGTGTATACGTTACCGTAGACAAGATCATCATCTGAACGTCTTGCGCCTCCCTTTGCGAGATGGCCGATATATCGCATCATTCTTGTGAAGCCCTTGGTCTGCTTCTCCAATTCACTGGGAATATTCTCTTGAAGTCTTCCAGCAATAGCTACAACATCTGCACCATCCGTGGTGAGCATGCGCTCAAAAATGGTGATGATGGTGCGACAGTGCTCCAGCTGAATGTTTCGAAGCTTGCAGAACAATAGCATATCCGAAACTCGACTCTGCTTGATCTCAGCCACGTTCTCGTTCTTGGTAATAACCCGCACAATGATCTTGTCAAGAAGCTTCAGCAGGTTCTCATGGAACTGCTTCAAAGGCCAGCCAGTGTAAGGATACAGCTCCACGACATTCTCGTACCAAACCCAATCGGCGTCTGAAACAGGAACATCATACTGAGGATTCAACCCAAAGAGCTGCCAGACAAAACTCAAAGGCCGAACACCCGAACCTGCGATAGTCATAAGATTGCCGAACAGACCTCTCATCAACCTCGTAACCGTGTCCTCGGCCTCATCTAACACAACAGGCGCCGTCGTTCTCATCGCTGCAAGCTTTGACATAGCCGCCATAAGCAACGAACTCATCAAATGGCCGATTTCAGGACTTCCGGCTTGGAAGTTATACTCCCGTGAAGCAACAGCTTGACTGAGTGTATCTCTCATCATGATTCGCAGAGCAGCAATGTGCGATTCGTTGCACTTCTCCATCCAGCGGACCGTATATGGACTCTTGAGGTTGACGAACTCGTCCCAGCATACCCATGCTAGCATTGAGCCGATTCCGCGCTGTTGGCTGAGGTAGGGAAGGGCAAGGATGGGATGGTGAGGACCGGCTTGGCTGACTAGCGGGCCTTGGTGTTGGCTTTGGGACTGTTCCATGATGATGCCTGCGTCAAAACCGCCGAGGTGAAGAATTCGATCGTCAAGTGCACAGCAAGGCCTATCATTGTTAGCAAAAGGGGTATCAACGGAGGTTATTTGGTTAAACTTACTTGGCATCAATGGTTGTGCCCTTTAGCCTCCCCAACAGTTGCTTATAAGGCTGCGTCTCAATATTCAGCAACATAACACCCATCTCCTCAGCATGCTTCTCCAGCAAGCCTGTCAAACTCTCAAAAGTCATCGACTTGGTCGCCTCTACATTATTCTGGATCTGCGTCTGTCTCATAAGTCTCTTCATGTCATGCGTTCTCTTCGACGTAGTCTGCACAGACAACATATTCGCAAGGCTAGAAATCACAGGTTCAAGAGTACTTTGAACCTCCTTGTTAGTCTTTCGCAATTCGCCCAGCATCTTGCTCTTCTTGGTGAGCACGACTTGGTCATCGGTGTTGAAGTTGTTGGAGATGAAGGCTATGTACTCATCTCGCCGAGGGGCCATGATCTTGTCGATCTTGGCGGAGAGTGTATCGACGAGTTCCTTCGAAAGCCGCTGAAGATCTTGCTGACTGAGGAGGACCTGGAGTTGAGGAACGGCAGCAGTGATATCGTTGTGCATGGTGTTGATCTCGGCGATACTGAGATTGTCAAAGACCTTGGCTAAATCTTGAGGATGGACGACCTGGCCAGAGTAGGGCAGAACAATCGAGTTATCATCACTGAGGCTGACCAATCGAGGAATCTTGGGGGCCAAAAGCGATTCCACGCTGTTTGACGTGATGACCTCGGTGATGTCTGCTCCAAAGTTCAACTTCGTCGTGTCCAAGATCTTGTGATTTGCCAAACCACGATAGAAGTAGAACTTCTCACCAATACTAGCTACAATCAAAGACTGAGGTCCCGCAAGGGCTGTGACAGCATTGATGTTCGCTGAACTCAACACAGATGCGACCTCCTCCTCAGTCTTGGGACTCTCCTTGGTCTTGATCTGGACGATGAACAAAGTATTCATTCGTAGGCTGGAAGCCAAGTTTCGTGCATTGTCAGTCATTCGCTCATCAACTACCACTACTACACTCTCGAGCTGGTTGTAGTAAGCGCATAGGGCCTTCTCATCCTTGAAAGGGACATTTGAAGGAGTGCTGCCTGTGGAAAGCAGGATTGGTCCTTGGAGTTGAGATCCAAAGATGCAAGGAAGAACGACATCTGACTTGTCTTGATCGGCGTTGTCGACATTTGAGATAAACTCGATACCCGTGCTGAAGCGAATGACCTGAGCTTCAGAAGAGTCTAGAAAAGCAGGCAGATTTGAAATGTCGGTGGTCAATATCGCACGTCTGTTGTCAGGAACCTGGACATCACCCTCAACAACGGCTTCGTTCTCCGTCTTGACTTCCGCAGTAACAGCAGACTGGGGAGCATAAAGCGAAAAATCAGCACTCTTGATAGCTTCGGGGAAGCAAGGGCTCTTGAGTTCATTGCTGTGACACATCATGTCTCTGTCAGTCGTCGCTTTGGGAAGTATGGAGCAGATGATGGAGTCTCCGTCGCGCTTGATTACTAGAGGACAGCAGATCGTGGCGTCGCCAATAGTAGCTCTATCCAAAGGAACAGGGATGATGTACAGAATCTGCAACCTATTAGCGTCATCAATTCGTTACTGAGGCGCGACGACATACCTTGTCAACATGATCTGCTACCATCAAAGCAGGATTCGTCCCCAAGAACCTCGTGATCTGCGTCTTGGTATATCCGGAGATGAAAACACATATAGGCTTCTGTGTCAATCTATCCTTGTCTATAGTGACGTAGTCAAGCAGGTCCTTATTGTTGAGAAGATCACCGCTATGCTTGATGCCCGAGAAAGTCTCACGGGCAAGCCAGCAGCAAGCATTGCAATCTTCATCTGCAAAGCAAAAGTCGTAATACGTAGGAGTGCGTTCTGAGACTGCTAGGATAGTGATTTGGCCTGATACTATAGGGATCTTAAAGGTAGCTGCTGGAGCTTGCATGATCTGGAAGTCATCAAAGACACCTGGATAGAGTTAGCCATAGAAGTTTGTGAGTGACAAGGTACTCTTACATAACTGCGATCTGAAGCCATGCATTCTTCTCAATAGAATCTCTCCCATTTCTCCTAGGTCAACAGTATTATAAAAATACTCCTGACTGTAATTCGAGATATCAATCTCCTCGATGCCATTGTTTGTTCGACATAATAATATGCCTTCAGGGCTGAAAGGATGTGCTGAGCCAACAGGCAGTTCTTGTAATAGCTCGGCGATACGACCCTTGGTCGTAGCCAAAGGGTCGAAGAACGTCTTACGTACTCTTTCCATGATGATTACTGATGAAGATCCAAAATTTGGTCACAGCAAAGGCGCTCGTTATATAGAGATGGAAATGTTACCGCGTGAGTCACACGGTATTTATTTGAGTGTTAAAGCTGTGAAAGTATAGTTTGTTTGCTACACTTTATTTGGAAGGGGCCGAATATGCCTTGACAGGGGAAGTGACTCATGTCGGGGGGCGCAGTCAGATTATCGCGAGGATTATCTAGGGTCAGCCAACACAGCCTTACAGCTCATAGGGCTGTTGGTTCTCTGTTGCCAAGGATGCTCAACAGAACTGTATTTAACATGGAGCACTGTATAAATTAACACTCAAATACAGTCATTTCAACAATAAAATTTCAATTCCCATATCAAGCATTTTTTTTCGCATAGTAGTGCTTCACAGAACGCAGGCAGCCGCCGTAGAACTGCATGAGAGTGCTCTATTTTTAGCGTTTATTACCCCGTATCTCAGGTAAGCGCCTGAAATGCGCCGCGAAACGGAAAGTTACGGCGACCAGAATCTAGTCAAAAGCCGATTACTTTCTCAGTAGCTTAATGCAAGAACAATGAAGAGGCCATAATTTGCATATAATACGGTACTCTGCCCATTCAGCTGCTTCTTCCGCCTTATTGCGCCTCATTTCATCGAGATTCGTGGCGCAGATTAGCTTTAGCTGCCTCTCATGGTGTTGGTTGGCCCGATAAGGCATATCTGATAAGACTTTTTTTTTTTTGGATGACTGGGAGAGAATGTTGAATTACACTTCATTCTTCTCATAAACGGAAGGCTAACTGTGATTGATCCAATAGTAGTCATTGCGAACTTGTGGTGCCCAAGATGTACACGTTCAATTGGTTAAGGCATTTTGATTGAATGAATGGTTGTTCTCTTAGATGTGCTACCGCTACTTGAATTGACAATTAGGAGCTGGCAAAAAAAACTTTACGGGCGCAAAAGTTGTCCAACCATGCATGTTACTTCACTCCAAAAACTGTCACTCGCTTCACCTAATCCTAAATCATCTGGACCTTTATGCCCCTCATTTCTTCTGTAAACGGCAAACATTCTCTTTTGATTGCATCACAAGCAGTGTTTGCTGCAATGGGCAGCAAAATTAACTTACCCTGAACTGGATGACTCATCAAGCCTAACTCAAAATTTGCTTACATTCACCTTTTTCTCCACATTGAAATCCTTGTCACCAACACCTCTCAGCTTCAACTCACTGAGTTGCACATTCATCATGACAACACAAAATCCTCCTCCAAAGTCCGATACAGGAAATTCAGGCCTCCCACCAAATGTCATAATATTCAACCCCAAGAACTCCTCGTCAGTTGACGCCCTTCTCAACGCCCGGGTCTTCACCCGTCTCGTCGCCAGCTCAAGCTGCACGCCTACAAAACTAGCAGCCATTAAGAAATACCCCGGCGTGCAGGAGGATTTCTGCCTTATACATCGCAATGCCGTGCTCATCTTTGACGGGGGCGACGACCAAGCGCAAGTGGAAGATGCGCATCATGAACATTTTCGGGTGGTTTGTCTTGCGCTGAAAGAGAACGATATTGGGCTTGATGTTGCGGGTTGTATACATGATGCGACTGATGCGCTGGCGGCGGGGTTTCAGCTTGATAAGTTGAACGATAAGGCGGCTTTGGTGATTGATCTTGTGGCGGAGGAGGAGGATAGTGAAGAGGACTCGGAGGCTTGAGGCTGAGAGCATGGGATGCATACACTGCAGTAATGCGCCTGAATGCTCCAGAGGAGCCAGTCTTAGCCCCATCAACGCTGTTCTTGATAGCAGCCCTTATGAGCACATGCAACCACCAGAGCTTTATACAGATTTTGAAAACACATGCTCGTTGCAGTCTTATTTCCTTTCTAGTAGAAGGCTGTCTAGCTGTTCCGCCAGTCGAGAATTCTCGTCCTTTAACCGCGCAAGTTCATATTCCCAGGTGGCAGAAGTTGTTGGTACCAATGTGGCAACTGCCTGAGGCGGAATCGAAAGATGATCCCCGATATTGCCATGTTTATAATTTACCATGAGCCCGTCGGAACCCTGAGCTAACTCCACGGCATCGGGAGATTCGACGAGGTCGAGCTGGAAGCCAACGTAATATCGGATCTTGTCCGTATCCCAATGAATAGGGATAAGGCTAAGCAAGTTCAAGAATGGCTGGCCCCCTTTCCGATAGTTTATTAAACTCATTTGAATTTCTCTCCTCTCCTGAACGTTCTTCTTGAGTTGGTATATGGTGCTCTCGTCTACAAAGTGCATGGGGGTGCCTCTTTCGACTATCCCGCCTGGCGCTTGCAGAAAGCGGCAGCTCCTGCCAATCACTTCGTATCGACTATATCCTGTGAGATTTTGGAAGCTGCCAGAGGCGTAAACTATGGGACAGTCGTCAAGGGTGAGGTCGCAGACAGTAAAGGAACAGGACATGTCGATAGCGCCAAGATTAATCTGGGGATTTTTTCGGGTTGCAACCAGCCAAAGGGCTTTCAGCGCGTCGAACCCGCTTTTGCTGCAGATATTTTTCAATCTAGGAATCGGCGTATCAGGAGATGTAGTGGATAGTTGATCTGCCTCAGTATGTTGCCCCATTGCCGAGGCAGATGAATTTATACGAGGCTGTGCCTGCATAACATCGGCTGGCTGCAAGCCAAACTCAGTATCCACTGGTTTCTTTCCAGCGGATGACGCTGTGCTTATAGTTTCATTGTGCTAGTGTAATGATTCTCGATCGTGTGTCGCTTCTTGGGTGTCAAGTTCATGATAGGGCTCGGACGAAAGCTGGGTAGGAGATCCAGGAAACGACGCCGGAGGCGAGTCACACAACGACTCAGTATACTCGAGAAATCGTTTAATTGCAAAATCGGCTTCAGTTCCATACCATTCGGAACCTTTACACCCGGTCACGCTAGCCAATTCGACACGATCAATGTCCAGAGCTTGTAATCTTGATCTGATGTCCCTGAATTCATCTTTGAAATCGGTTTCAAACCTTTTAGTGCGTTCATCCAGCGAAGTGATTGTTGAACTTGATGAGCAACAAAATTAGTAAAGATTGATATCAGGCTTCTCATTGCGGCGCACTCACAGTGTAATTGCGTTCAAGGCCATATCTAGAGATACTTTATAAGTCGTAATAGTATCTCTAAACAGTTGAACCTCCTTGTCTTTGAATGCCCAAGCCACATGCTTCCAGACGCGAACTCTTACGGTCCCATCTCTTGATATCTCAGTAAAGCTCTGCAATAAGATCGTGAACTCGTCAAATATATGCAAACAGTTCTCCAAGGGCGCTTTGAGACCGGCGCAAAGACCAGGGTTGCTAGAGAACTTGTCTTGGACATTGGTGATGTGAACAAGGACCTCGAATAAGGCTCTCAAGTCTGTGGAGAGCACCGCAATGTCTTTGGGAGCACTCTGCAGACTGTCGATAAATTCATACAGGCGCTTAGAGCCATGCAGAAGAGCGCCTACAATGCTAATGACACTGGCTGTCACTGAGAGCGGATCAGACATTACAGAAGCATTTACTTGGAGCAAAGCGTAATGCTAGAAGATTTAGCGGGGATGCTTCAGCTGTCTATTATTCTTTGCGACTGAGATTGGTACACTATTCCGTTAATTGCATCTTCATTTCGAACTATTGAATAACATGCAGAATGCCTTGCCCCATTTCTTGCTCCCAATTGGCTTACTATCATGCATGTCGCCCAATCTGCCTCGTAGCGACCCAACATCTGACCTGGACGCCTTACGGAGAGCCTTATTGGGGTTTTATGCATATGCGGCTGAATCAAAATATCATCATCTTGTGAATGAGGCGTCATCATCATTTTCCCTACAGCCTGCAAAGCTTTCACGTCATGGAGGTGACTGGTCTTGCCGTTGGAGTCCTTGGGCTCGCAGGTCTTTTCAGCACGTGTCTAGACTCACTTTCTAAATTTCAGTCCTACCGCTCGTCCAATAACGATACCCATGTCTTAGACACGCGCTTTCGTGCGGCTCGGAGTCGATTTGAACAATGGGGAGTCAGCGTGGGGATTTCTCAAGGACGACTTCAACAAAAGCATCATCCTGGACTAGATAATAAAGAGACCGCAGCAGTGATTGAGGATATTCTTCAAATTATCGCAAAAACAATCTGCGACGAGGGTATTTTTCATAGAAATCGCACAGAAGCTCGATCGCAGAATGTACATCTTGGAGGTCTTTCACAGTCGAGAGGCAAGCGACTCAAATGGGCGCTTGGGGGCAAAGAGGATCGCACCGAACAGGTGGACATTTTCGAGAAACTGGTGCAGCAGCTATATAATCTGGTCCCACCAGACAGTAAAGACGAGAACCGCGAAGGGCTAGAAAATGCGGCATGGGTAGAAGACATACGCAAATTGCTTACCAGGATCGAGGATGGGATGAAGGGTGAGCACTTTCTCCGAAGACTGTTCGTTATTACGACTAATAGAATCAAGCTGAAATGCGGCGTAATGTCTACTCATGGCTTGGCACGTCGACTCCCGAGGACAAATATGAGGATTCGCTAGGCAAACGGGTTGGCACGACATGCGAGTGGATATTCGATCGACCTGCTTTCAAGTCATTGCTCTCGCCAGAAGGATCATCGGGGCAAAGATTGCTATGGATAAACGGACCAGCCGGGTTCGGAAAGACCATCCTCTGCGCCCATATCATCAAACGCCTTTCCGAGATTCTGGACACACCAGTGGCGTATTTCTTCTTCACGTCTGATCATGAAAGCCGAGAGGATCCTTTCTTTGCTCTCAGAGCATGGATCTCTCAAGTCGCAGCTCAGAATGATAATGCTTTTGAATGTATTCGTCAGATCTGGGAAAAAGACACCTCTGAAGCTGCCTCACGAAAAGTTCTCGTTGGTCTATTCAAGGAAATAGTCACTGCAGTACCCGGCTGTTTATTCGTCGCCGATGGATTGGATGAATGCTCCCAGTTGGGTGCTGGAGACTCATCAGTTGCTAGGTTCTTGCATGACATCATGGAAGCTATAAATGGTACCGATGTCAAGCTTCTACTCGTTAGTCGAGATGAGCCAGAAATCAGAGGAGCCTTAGAAGAGAACGAAGAGTTCCTTTCGGAGTACAGAATCGGAACAAATGATGTTGAAGCTGACACAGCGGCTTTCTCACAGTCTGTTGTTGATACAAAGCTCTCAAATAAGAGTGAGGATCTTCGATTAGCTATATCAGAGGCCATGGCAGAGCGATGCCAAGGCCAATTCTTGTGGATCAAGATGCAAGAGCAATCTTTGCGGAGTAGAATGAGCAAGAAACGGCTCAATGAAGTGGTTGAGAATATGCCTTCCGGGCTTGACTGTCTCTACGATCACAACTGGGAAAGAATCATGAGTATGCCTCCGTGGGATCGAGACCGAGCCTTTGCCCTTTTACGTTGGACTGCGTTTGCATATGCCCCACTCACTGTCTATGAGATAACCGAAGCTATTCTCATCACTCAGTTTGGAGAACTGAATCCTGACGAGTACCCTGAGAATATCGATGATGACTATATCAGAACTGAGATAGTGGGGCTCTGTGCCCCTCTCCTGGAAATCCGGGATAGCCTAGGAAAATCATCGCCAGGATATCGCACTCTTCACATACCGCATTTCTCGGTACGTCAATACCTCATTGCGCATTTACCCCTCGCCTGGATGCAAACAAACGACATTCTGCACATGTGTCACCAAAAGGTGCACCATACGGTCATAGCAAGGGCGTGTCTTCAATATTTGAGCTTGCCGCAAGTTTGGGAAGCAGAAACCCAAGAGAATGACATTGACATTCCTTCCGAAAGCTTGCTTCTCTATGCCGCTGTAAATTGGACGTGGCACGCCAAGCTAGGCTTCTTGGATTCATCATTCCTTGATCTTTCAAAAGCATTTCTATCAAAGAACAACACTTGTTTCAAGTCGCTCGTCAACTATCTTGCGAAGGTCCATGCCAGACTCTGGTCTGAGGACACGGTGATTCAGCCGCAGCTTCGCCCTTTAGAATACGTGTTCTATGTGGGATGGATAGAAATGGCAGGTTATCTAATGGACGAGGTAGATATCAATGAGATTGGTGCTGTCGGGCGATCACCTATCTTTTCAGCCTGTGAGGCCGGATCTGCAGAATCAGTCAAGATGCTTATTCAATGCGGTGCTGACTTGAACATCAAGGATGCTACAGGGACTACATGTCTACATCTAGCAACACGTGATGGGTTGGAAGAAATTGTCAAGATCTTGATTGATCGTGGAGCTGAAGTATCGGCACAAAACCATAGCGGCTTTACACCATTGCATCTTGCCGCAGCAAAAGGCCATGCCAACTGTTGCAAATATTTGATCGAAGGAGGAACGGACATGAACATTAGAGGCAGACGTAATGCCACTGTTGTCCACACAGCATGCATCGACCCTGGTCGGGCCGAGGCACTGAGGATCATCCTCCAGAAGGGCCCTGCCACTCTAGCAACGGATTCACTTTTGAGCTTTAGCTCTCCACTCATGATTGTGAGTAAGCACGGGGATGCTGATATGGCCGAATTACTACTTGAATATGGGGCAGTCGCCTCTTTATTTATGCAGAACTCTTTTGGTGAAACGCCGCTTCACCAGGCAGCGTCTTCGGGTCATACGGCACTTGTAAAGCTATTCATAGAGCATGGATCACAAATAACACTGTCTATCCCAGATATGACTGGCCGAACGCCACTCCATTATGCCTGTATCAATCCAGGACTCGATGAAATCATCAGTCTTCTTCTTCGACCAGGAGCTGAGCAGTCTGTACTTATGGCAGACGAAGATGGAGACATACCACTACACATCGCGTCAAGAGCAGGGCACGCTAGTTATGTTAAGTCAATACTGCAGTACCAGTGGCCTAGGAATCAGCATCTCGTGGAAGCTCGGAACAAGAGAATTGAGACGCCTTTATACCTTGCATCTTCCTGTGGCCATATCGATGTTGTCCGGGAATTACTTGACTACGGAGCTCGAACCACACTTTCAGTCGCAAATAAATCGGGCGTTACGCCTTTGTTTATTGCGTCACGATATGGGCATCTTGAGATAGTAGATCAACTTCTCTCAGCGGATTCTGTTGACCAAGATCATGAGAACTGGCTGGGGTTAACTCCGATGTTTGCAGCCGTGGCAAATGGACATTTGGAAGTTACGAGGCTTCTGATCTCTAATGGTGCCTTAATACGACAATGGGTGAGCATCGGCCAGGACTTGCTCTGGTGGGCTCAACGTTCAGGTAACCCAGACCTGGCGGAATTACTAAAGGCTCAGGGGGCTCTAACTGTCCTCACTACCTTTAAGGGACAGAACTCTCCGCCTGGCACAACCATAGCCTACAGGCCTCTACCCCAAAACGCGGAGACAGTAGCCTTTGAGCCGGGGACAGGCTGGTGCGATGTTTGCACTCTCAGCGTGAAGGACGACCAAGGTGCTGTGTGCGCCGAGTGCGAGCACTCTGACATGCTTGTATGCTCAGAGTGCTTTGATAGAGGGTTTAATATGTGTCTAAGCTCTCATTTGTTGGTTTCGTGTAGGTCTCATAAATCGTAGATTTCGAGTAATACAGATGGTTCAGATAGTCAATAAGCTCTCAGTTTTCTATGGTCAAGTTGGATGTATTTCCAGGATGGCAGGGGTTTGATTGTTCTCGCAACCCTCAATATGAATTGTAATGTCATAACGCTTAGTCTGTGATTCATCTCTGAACATATAGCCTAGGTAGCAGAGTCTGCCTTAACTCTGAATTCATTGAGCCTTTTTTTGGTGTGTTGGCTTTATATATCTGGTGAGATATCATAAGCTCATACTGCCACTTTATTGTGGATGATGCAGCGTCTCCCGTCAGGAGATTACCAAATCTACGCAGATTCAGGAAGTTGAAGATCTCTTCCAGGTAGGTTACTGGCAAGTCTACTTTAGCCTCGCCATGAGCGTGGAACGTGCTATACCTAACCCTAATGGGGAAATGAGGATAACGTATTACTCTGCATAACAATTACTATGTTTCCAGGGGGTGTCAGCAAAGACTAAAAAACAATATTCTGTGTGCAGCGTATGGAGGTCATACAAAAAACCAGATCAGCATCCTTTCTATGTCTATTCTCAAAGCTCATATAGACATCCTCTAATTAACCACATGAAGACGTAGGCGTTGTACAGGACCCCAAGAAAACCTCAACCCCCAGGTATCCGAACCGTAAACCATATTAAAGAAAGTGTGAGACAGAGAATAGGTGTCTTTCTAAGTTCATGATGAAAACATAAGGGGAGTGGTCATCATCGAGATATCGAAGTGCCAGCGAGAGTATATCAAAGAGAGAGAAGGATCAGAAGTCCCAGAGCGTTCCGAACGCGTTCATGCCCTCTAGATAACCGCCAACCGTCAGTTAAAGCTTACTATAAAACGAGGATGAGCTGTACGAACCTTCACGGCATCCTTGCATCATCTCATCGTTACCTTTCATGTTGGACGTGATGAAGATGACCTCGGCGCCAAAGTTACTATAGGTGTCCCTTAGGAGTTGCATTGTGTCTGGCCGTCTACCACGCTCTATGGTATCCCATAATATCATCCGATCTGGCTCGATGTTGTCGTGGATAAGACGCGAAATAGTAGGGCCGAAAGTTTTCTCCTGGTCGGAGCCTATCCAGATGAGGAACCTTGGTCAACTGTTAATTATAGCTCAATTCACTTAAGACTGAAGGAATGCGTACCAGTTCTTGCTTTGGATGCATGTTGACAGAGCGGCGCCGATACCTGTACCCGTGCAGACACGGATACCCCTGTTGAACATGGCTGAGGCATGTCCGATTCCGGCTACGAACAGTTAGCAGACTCAGCAACACAAGCCCTTTAGCATTTGCATCTCATACCAAACTTCAACTCTCTCGTCCAGAGATATCTTGGAGGGTTCTCGACAAGACCCTTAGTAAAATCACCCTGAGCACCGCAAACCATGTAATGGTAAGGAGACTTCCGTCCCTCGCTGATGATACCGAAAGCATGATACTCCATAAATGGCGTCCGGCTGATGCGGCCAAGGAGGCCCTGCTGCATTCCTCGGTTGAAACGGAGAACTGCAACCTTGGGCGAGGGAATTTCTACTTCGACTGCCACGCGTCGCATAGTGACCCAGGGAAGACAGATCCTGGAGGATAAAAGGGTCAGTAGCTGCGCATATTCTGGGACTAGGAAAGCTGCCATGGTGGGAATCTTACAAGATTGTCATAAAGATGGTGAACCACACGTTTTCTGTAGTGATCAAAGAGTCTGTATCTGAAATTCGTTTACCGGTGGCGACATCGTAGGAGCTGCTCAAAACGACAAAGACCCAGGTAGCCTATTATCTTAGTCAGTACAAATTCCCTTTACAAGGGTACGGCCATGACTTACAGCTAATCCCATCCAACCTGCAAATCGGTGGAACTTCTCAAAAACGTTATGATAGTTGCTAGAAAAAGATTATTAGCACGAGCTGCCGGTGAGCTTTCAAGGTAGATCTTGACATACTTGCGAACCCACGGGACTGCGCTTAGAACTGAAATGATGATGAAGACACAGGTGACAATACCGCTGATGAGCACATCGAGGTGATGCTTTTGGTGAGGGAAAATCTGTATAACGAAATAGACGAGCCAGCTGTGAAAAGTGAGCAATTAGACAGTGGTAGTCGTAGAAGCATGTCTTACGCAGTACCAGATATTGCACAGCCTGAGTGTACTCCTCCAACATGTTGCAGAAACGATGCAACCGCCAGCTTTATTCTTATCGGAGCCCACTAGAACGTGTTAGCAGACCAAACCATTGCGAGAATTGAGTTGCGTACACTTCTCAAACCATAAATAGCAGCCATGTAGAGTATCCGAAAGAACAGTTCGTTCCGCATCAGAATGGCAAAGAGCAAGTTTCCAAGAACCATAGCACCAAGATGGTTCTGAGCGTAGGGAAACTCGCCGACGCTTGTAAGGATCATACCAACCAGATTGAGAATAATGACGATAGTGAATAACTTCTTATAGGTGTTGAACCAAAGCGTGAAAAGTATGTATCTGCTGACTTTCTTCTTTGGCGGTGGGCTGATCTTCTGTTCAGGTTTGTTGTGCAAAGGGCTGTCGGATTTGAAAGATACCGTCGACTGGTTTGCGGACCATAGATTGCTCCCACGATTTGGGGTGTTGGCGGCCGATGGAAGGCCACTGTCGATAGAGGGGTTGGATACATGTGCTTGACCTAGCGATGCAAGGTATATTCCCGGGATATCGTGCTGGTGTTGACCCTTCTCCGCGTCGTCAAAACTGCGACTACAACGACTCCCCGAGCGGGTCTCAACATGAGGAAATCGGAACGCCATTGCTAGAGGGTAAAGACAATGGTGTCGAGGGTGAAAAGATGCGAAAAGACGGTCAGGGGAGGATGAGCCGAGCGAATAACCAGGAGGACCTAAAAGCCAGACAGGATTTAAGATGGACTTGAGCGTCTATAAAAGAACCTGCACTCTGATGTGTCGGAAATGCTCCTCTGGATCTAGAATGCTTGAGCCGGCATGCACGATGTATAAATAAATTGCTTGTCCGGAGAACCGAGGACGCGAGCTTCCGTAACTCCATAGAATCAAACTTTTGCGTCATACGTCTACGCGTTCGTAAGGACTGGCTGTATTTTGTTTTTATGTCCTATTTAAAGTTGCTTCTGTACGAGAGCAGAAGCTTAGCGCGTGCCTCACCTCGTGTTCGATGCAGGGCGCACACCCACGCCGACCAGGGAGCAGAGCCGCAGTGTTGGACGAATAGACACGTCCGATGGAACATGGGTAGTAAACGATGATAACTCCAAGCCGGGTGTACACTTTCAGATGCCCTACATACGCGGCGCTTATGATAACCGTTTATGGCTGTTTAAACGAAGAAAACGTCATTCACGGGAAGAAACATTATCAATTTTTGTTACATTGAGCTTAAAACTGCCGTTGTAAAAGTAAAGGGGATTGATAAAGGCATTACTGTAATGCTGTGGCATTTAACAGAGTTTGGAGTTTAAAGTGAGGTTGTAGCCTTATTACATCACTTCCAATGGGGTACCTTACATATAATCCGGAGTTCCGGGTTTTCCACCGATGCATATGCTGGATCGCCAGCTGCCGCGTTCGTAATAAAACGAACCCACATAATGGATATCCAAATTTAACCCAATTTTTTTTTTTTCGAGGGATTCACAAAACACATTTTGGTAATTAGGAAGCGGAGGTTTGAATGGAAGCTTATAAAAGTTTTTAACTTTTGTTCTTTGTGGTTCTTTTCAAGATGGCGATCAACGCAATCGTCAGCTCAAGCCCAGCATTTTTACGAAGGTTCAACCTACAAGTATCGTGAATTCATCCTATCTACTTCGTGATACACCCATTAATTGTTTCAGCTCCACTGATCTACCTCTAATGTTAACTATCGGTTGAAACATTTCACACGGTTATTTGTGTAGTCCCCTACTAGGGCATTAGACATGTTGGGCAGAGCTGTCTATTGGTGATGTGCTCTCATTGACCATTAGGGATGCAGGCCGAAGTAGAGCCCTACTCATGTTGAACCCCTGAGCTCTATGCACACTCCTTCTTGTAGCACAGCCAGCCCTATAGCCCTTTTGTAAAGCACACCATGTGAAACGCCCGCAGGTCACCCCTCCGAGCCGAGGACCCCTGCCATTGCAACCCCATCCCACTTCATCCAACATTCACTATCTTCGGCACAAAAGGGCATTGCTATCAGAGGGTATCATCACGTGAAAGGGAAAAAACCTTCCCCTGCCAAGAATTCTCTTACGAGGGTCCTTTAAAGTAGAGGTCTATGTTCCCCGAGATCGCTGGCAGTCGAAATCTAAATTATCCACCCTTCGGGAAAGTCCTAGCAGGAGAAACATATAAAACCGTCAGAAATCTGCTCTATCCACGTGACAACCGCTTTATTCCATCGTGCCTCAACAAGCTTCTTACAGTTTTGGGCAGGTAGTTACATCTCATATGCTTACGTCTAAATCCTCGGTATCGGTGGTATGCCGCGGCTGCCGAGGTGTAAAGAAGAGGCTCTCTGAATAGTGCACGGCAGCAGAGGTTGATTGCGTTGCTCGAGCTGCGAAAAGGTCACCATGCCATTCGGTGCCCGCGCGTTGACATAAGAAGCATCAGAAGTTCCAAGCTGAGCCGCTGACGACACGTCCGAGATGCTTTCCAACTATTCCGAAGCATTTACGCCAAGCCTCGAGGGTCTTTGAGGCCGCAATGATAATGCAGGAATTTTTGTTTACTGCGCCAGTGCTCATGTAACGCAAGTCGTCGGGTATGCTTATCGCCAGCACTTCCCCGAAAGTTCCATTCGTGTTTGCTTGGAGCTGACTCTGAGGTAGGATTGGGTACCGAACTGCCGGCCAGTGATCTGCAATGTGATATGTCAACATTCCGGCTTCTCGGCACCCCCTGCTTTTTGTTGGGAAGACCACGGGCCGTAGCGATCTAATCCCGCTGACGTTAGTATAACTCGTTTCGTCTAAAGCTTATAGTCCGTATATCTTGGTTTTTTTTTTTTTTT
>PVQB02000048.1:0-47918 GCA_002980475.2 Fusarium beomiforme | reverse complement strand
TTTTTTTTTTTTTTTTTGGGTGTTGTATCTCCGATGGTACCAAAGACATCAACTCAAGCTTACTTGGGTGCAGGAACTACTCGTCACGCATTGTTGGTTGGTAATAAGGGGAACTTGAAGGGTTAATACTTGTCATTTCACTTTTGTGACTGGCAACCATTTCTTATACTACCTAATAGCATGGCGACGAACGGCACGAAGTACCGAGAAGAAGATACGCTGATTTATCAACATGTCCAACACGTAAACCTTGCACCTCCAATGCAAATCTCTAATCCTCCGAAGACAAGCTTACAAAGTCCCCTTGGTTCAGATAATCTAGAATCCTGGTCAAGGCTTCTTCGTCTCCCTCCTTTGTTTCGACCAGCTGCTCATCCACCCAGCCGTGGGTATACCCTCCCCCAAAATCGATCAGCCATGCATCATCCTGATCGTCGATGATGATGTTGCCAGGTTTTGCATCTCCCCAGACCAATCCGTTCTTGTGGAGGCTGTCAATAGTTTCACGGATCCGGGATGCCCATTTCTCCCTTTTTTCTGCCGGAGCAGAGGTGATTTCACTAAGCCTCCGCCCAGGCACCCACTGTCGAAGAAAGCCCAGAATCTGCTTGGTATCCTTGTGATGAACATATCCCAGCAGTCGAGGAATACGCATCCCTGCGGATTGCGAGAAGGGTTGAAGAATTGTACCAAGGCATTCAAGCTCTCGTCCCTCGCTGGTACCAAGGAGTCCACCGGGGTCACCGCGCGCCTTACAGAACATGTCTCGCCCTTGCACTTGGACAGTAGCTGTGATAGCACGTCCACCACTCACAAATATATCGGTAACAGTAACTTCCTCGGGGGTATAACGAGGTAAATCTTGGCGAATTTCTAACTCCTCCTCCAAAGTTTCTAAACCTTGGTCGCGGGCAGCGCCGATAGTGAGGGAGACGTTTGCTTCGCCAGGGCTGATAGGGATAATCGAGACGCAGTTAGAAGAATCCGGAGCCTTTAAGCGATAGTAGAAAACTGGCGGGAATAAGAGACGATGCAGAGATCGGCTGTTTTGGTCAGGTGCTTCTTGAGAAGATATTGCCTGAGAGAAAAGAGGTCGTCCAGCTTTAAGAATGGCGAGAAAGACCTCATCCACGAGCTCCTCGTACTCGTCGTCGTCCTGACACGTAGTAGCTTTTGAGATAGCATCAATAAGATGGTCCTGCAAGGGGCGATCTTCTTGTCCTTGAGTGGCTTTTGTCGATGATCCATTGCTAGGTGATATGGAGACAGAAACCAGACTGCCGTTAAACGTGAATACCATCGTTGCGCCATCCCCGTCACCTCCATAAAGCTCAGACACTGCGACATCATCTGTTGCCTCTGTTTCGGCTGTATCGCCCATTTTTGAGCGATTGCGTGGAACCGCGACACGTCTGTGACGAGATCGAACATGAAGGGAAGCTGAATCATCGTGCAGGGAATAATGATAAGTGCGGGGCTGGGTTTGCTCGAATGCTTGGTTGGTCTATCCCATGCTCCGTTCTCCGAGGATATTAGATGAGACAGCTGTGCTGGCATATTCAGCGAAAGGAGATAAGATAAATGACGTGCTCTTGCCTATATAATTCAAGATTTAAAAACAATGGCCTAGTTTTCATCCACCCACAATTCATTTATATGCAGATCTTACTGCTATGCTCAGTAATCGATGACAGAGGCTAAGAGATCATCTCCAATAATGCATCTTTCAGCTGCGCCATTTCTTGCATCTGAGACAAATCAAGCCAACGTTGGACATTGAACTGCCCACTTGGGCACAGGGTGCATGCGAATGTGGAGTCAGCCATGAGTTTGAGTTATCGATCGCCATGGAACCCATGCCACTGCGATTCCCGTTCGAAAGAGCCGTTCGTACTAAGTTTATGACACAAACTCTAATAACTGCCGATGTGATGCTCTATAAATGAACACGCGGCCGCACCTCATGTTGGGAGATTACCCCTGTATATATCTCCTGCCATTGGCTTTGTCCTGTTGCAATCTTTCGGAGACTCTTATCTTTCATCCCACTTACCATAGTACTACTCTCACGATGGTTTCTGAAAATAACTTGTCTACACCGCCAGAAGGTAATTGAGTCCCGATGTACCGATTTATCTTTTCGAAATACATCCCGACTAACCGTCAAGAAGTCTGGGCAACCTTGGTGACCAATGACGACTATCTCAAGGGAGTACTGACGCTCAACTACCGTCTACGATGCGTCAAATCAAGATATCCTTTACTGGTTCTGTACACCAATACACTATCCCAGGCCAGTGTCGATTCCCTAAAGCGCCGAAATATAACAACCCGTCAAGTTCCACGGCTAGCCCCAACCAGCGCAAAAGAGTACATCGATGATCCGCGTTTCAACGAATGCTGGACGAAGCTCATCGCCTTTTCACTCACGGAGTACTCTCGAATAGTCCTGCTTGACTCCGACATGCTGCCTCTGCAGAACATGGACGAGCTTATGCACCTCGAACTCGATTCGCCCTCAGTAAGCGAATCTGGAGATGCGACTACAAGTCGAAGAGTATTTGCTGCGTGCCATGCGTGTACCTGCAATCCTCTGCGAAAACCGCATTATCCGCCCGATTGGAAACCAGAGAACTGTTCCTACACTTCTCAACATGCTTCACCAGAAATCGCTCAGACTGCTGGAGCAAGCATATCTTCGGGTTTAGGAAAGCTAAACAGCGGACTGCTCGTCATCAATCCGTCCAAGGTCATTTTCGATCAGATTGCCGCCAAGATGAACGAGGGGCTGGATTACCAGTTCCCAGATCAGGACCTTCTCGCAGACCTCTATAAAGGCCGTTGGGTAGCATTACCATATATCTACAACGCATTGAAGACAATGCGGGAGCCAAGTGTACATGGTGCCATATGGCGTGACGATAAGGTTAAGAACGTTCACTACATCCTGAGTCCCAAGCCATGGGATGAGCTTGGATCTAATGGGGCTTGGACAGGGGACAAGCCTATTCATAAGTGGTGGATTGATGCATACAGGTCAATGCGCGCAGAAGAGAAGACGCTTGGAATCCGTAACAACTGAACTTGATATAGCGTAGAATTTATTGCAAGACTAGAAAGACACCAGAACAACGTTATCAGCCTTTTCAAATCTAATGTGGTGTGTTTCTTGCCTTAATCTTCCTCAAGGTCACGACGATAGGCATCGACTGCTCCAACCATTCGCTCCAGACCTAACTGCAGATATGTCTTGTCGAGAGCAAACACAACTCGAAACCAGCCTGGTACATCACTCCCGAAATCAGCGCCAGAAGCGACGAAGATCTTGTGTTTCAACAAGGTCTCCTGTAGCTTCGCCTCGATAGCTTTGAGAGTATTCTCAGAGTCGCCAGTCTTCTCTTGCCTGGCATTAATCTGTGTGCGGATGGGCTGGAACAGATCTGCCCAGACATACAAGCCACTATTGGTGCCCTTGTTATAAGGAATGCCATGGCTCTCAAGGAACTTGGTAGTCAGCACGTAATTCTCTGCGAGTCGCAAGCGATTTTCCTTTATATAATTATCAACAAAAACATCGTCGGAAAGGATTCGTTCGGTAGCCAGGTCCGCTAGAGTTGAAGGACAAGAGAAGTAAGAGTTTGCTTCGCATGCACGCAGATAGTCCTGATTTTGACTGATAAGACAGCCTATTCTTAAGCCGCAGGCGCCGAAGTCCTACAAGGGTCAGTGGAATTTACGAGTTTATACGGTTGTGAGGCAGACCTTGCCCATTCCCCAGAGAACATGTGTCAAGTTTCTATCAATCAAACCATCGGGGTTAATTGACAAAACGGAAGTGAATCCTGGAGCATCGGGAGCATATGGGTTTTTCCAGACTGTTAAGGCGTACACCTCGTCACTGATAAGGTGAAGATTATGTTTTTGGCAGAATTTCATGTATGCTTTGAGAACTTCCGGGGTGTAGCAACGACCTGGCTGCGTTAGATGCAAGATAATTTGAGTGGCAGCATACGTACCTAGAGGGTTGTGAGGATTGCACAGCATGAGGACTCTCACACGAATTCCTTGCTTCTGAGCTTCCTCCAACGCCTTCTCGTAAGCTGCAACGGTCTCAACACTGAAGGGATCTATATCTCCAAGCGACACACCAACGATCTTGGCCCTGCAATCATATTAACGTCCTGTCCATAAATCCCAAGATACAGTGCCTTACTCAACTCGGTGACCTAGATCCATAGGATAGTTTCCATAATGAGGTCGCGCAAGCAGAACACCATCGCCTCTGTCGCAGAGTGCGAAGCCACTAAGCTCGGTTGCTTGCCCTGTACCCGACGTGACGATAACCTGGTCTTTTGTGATCTGCTCATGAGGCTTGAAATGGCGGTTGACGAATCTGGAAAGTGTTTCTCGTAGACGATGAGAGCCAGCGAAACCGTCACCTGTAGCCAGGAAGTGACTTTCAACGCAGAACTGCGGAAAGTCAATATACTGCAGCCTGTAATTCTACCATGGGACTTATACGTTGTTTGTTATGTGCTGGATTAGTTCTTTATGCATGAGCGTCTAGCAAGTATCAGCGTCGTGATATCATTGTGTTCGGAGGTTGAGCTCGCGTACATTGTCAGCGCTGCCGAGACAGATATATCCGCCAGGATTCTTCTCCGGGTGCCATAGGTCGTTCACCACATCTTGCATCGGCATCTTGCTCGTCGGCGAGGCGAATTTCTCGCCTCTGTTCGAGAGGTTTCCCTTTGGAGACGCCATGGGATCAGATATAGGGATAGTTGGTCATGAACCGATATTGGAACAGTATACGGCCAGCTTTATATCATCGAAATGCAAGAGACGTGGTATGCCATGTCTTTCAAAGGGCGACCAGGACGTAACAAACCATCCTATCATGTTGTTTGTGGCGTATAACTAGGGCGCGATAGGGATGAGGCACAGTATGATAGGGCGTGTTATGACATCATGCGTAAGCAGCCAAGACTCCCAGAGGAAGCAATTCCAGGTGAATACTTACCACTTTCATCGTCATGATTCGAGTTGAATGGCAATCTCTAGGGTCATGAGTAATTGGTAGACTATAAACTCGCAGCCCGAATAGGTAAGCTAATGCGAGCTCAGTAATTAGCGTTGAAGCCCCCGAGCAACATCCTGTCCTTTCAGACAGGGTTATAAGCCTTGACCAATTGTTAACTAATTTGGTTTTAGCTCTATTAATCTCTTATCATATGTATTGAGTGACATGTCATATCCCTTGCCAGCTCATATTTACAGCCCGATCTTGTCATATTCTTTACCCACCAGTACTGTCACTCCCGTGACAAAAGTATGCATGCCGATCATGTTTCAGATCATCATACTTACTACCGAGTATAATCTCTTGTCGGTCTAGTTCCTTCAGCCAGAACTCCGATTATCCGTGTAACTATTTCTGATGCATTTCATGGGCTTATTTATACCTGGATGACTTGATGCAGCAGCCACCTAAAACACGCCTGGCTCATCATAGAAGCCTGGCCCGGCAGTTATAGTACGTTCTCTTAAGTAATCCCCCATTGAGATGCCAAGCATCATCAGAAACGATACTTAACTGCTTCCGGCTGGTGTCTTGATCGCGCCAAAGTCCATAATTTCAGCCGTCCCTCGAATATCGCAGTTTCCCCTCACTTGACTTCTCAAGTACCGAACCTTGACCCTGTCTGATGCATTAGCGCAAATAGAGCAGCAGCATAACCGGAAGTTCCGGAGTAATTCTTCCCACTTCCCGATTTCGTTTATTCTCCAGTAATGACACGATCCTACCTCGTGCGTCTGATCGCCATCAGGCGAGTGTTTCTTATTGGGCATTATAAGTTTGTCGTCAGGACGCAGGACTACGCTGAGATGCACGTGGAAAAAGCAAAAACAGAACTAAAGCAAGACGTTTGCCAAGAACGGAATTGAGTGTCATGTCGACAGCCTCAGTATGAAGTTCTAGACTTTTAGATATGTCATTCGAACAGTCAATGCGCAGAATGACATTAAGACATTCATTGATCCACCGCCGAAGCTTAAGCGACCACGGACTTGGGTTTATGGAACTTGAATGGGTCGAGTTGCAAATGCGTGGGGTTCTTGGAGACAAGACATGTCGCCAGCAGTGGAGTTTGATACGAAAAACAGCTTCTTAGAATCTGCAACGGAATGATCTGTGACATTATTCGGCGGATTTATCGATGCAAAAGCTTGTTTTTGACGTCTTGAGACAGACGCATCATCAGACGGTTCACGCTTGAGACGCAGGGGCCCATACACTAATGTCACCAAAATCATCTCGCACCCGTTGCGATTGGTTCAAATAGTTCTGACTATTGGGGTCTAATTGACTCGCTCGCTATTAAATTATTCCCCGTACAAGGGCCATCCATACACAATATTTTCATTACACTGGTTTTTCTCCGCCATCACTGTTTGGAAACATGCACCGTCGTCTCATTCTTGACGAGAATACCACCAAAGTTTGCTCCAAACTCACCCGTACCTGGACTTTGCCCCGTGACTGTAGAAGTGTACTTGTTCCCCGCTGGTCTGAACCGGTCAATGGCGTGGCTTTCAAAGTCTGATACTGAGCCGCGACCGCCGCCGTCGTCGGATTCGGCGAGTTGGTGGGTTGAGCTTGATTCGTCGTTGGGCGTCGATTTGTTGATGGTGTCGAGACGGATGGATTGTTTGGTTTGACTGCGGCCGTAGCTGTTGGGGTAACTTCCTGAGCTGGCGCCTGTTCGCGTTCGGGGATGCGTGCAGGTGAAGATGTAGGTGCAAGCTGGTCGGATCGTAGGTAGTGAAGCTGTATGTGTTAGATATATCGGTGTGATGCAGTTGGGATTGATACATACCAGATACATTGATCAAATTGACCTCGACTGTGGCCCAGATAACAATGTCGCAAATATTCCAAGTCAAATCGGCTGACTTGTCATTGAAGACGCGAGCAGCGACAATTAGTCGGATACCAGCGGCGCAAATGCTACACAGTCAGTCAGAATGATCACCAATCACTCCATATATCCGAGACAACTTACAAGAAGCCGAAAGTAAACATGACCATAATACCAGCCTTCTGCATCACAGGCAACTGCAATTGGCCGATTTGCCACATGGGAAGAATCAAGATAGCGATATCAATGGCCGCGTGCACAAGAGTTGTACCAAAGAAGAACTTCTTATCCTCAATGGCGCAATATCCTCCAGCACTCGAGTCCCAGAAAGCATTAACGGGAACGCAGTGAAAGATGCCCATAAAGATCTACTTCAATTAGTCCAGAAGCCTCAGTGGAGAGCGAGGTGCATACTCGGAAGGTAATCCAGACGATAGCGCATCCAAAGAGAATTTGGATCGGTAGTCGAATGTTGGTGACTCGGAACATGCGCCAGTATAGACTCAGAATGGAGACCTTTGCGAAGAAAAGACCGAATGCGTAAAAGAGCTCGGCGATAAAGAGTAGCAGCTTGCTTTCGTATAATGCATCCTCCAGCGTGACGTTCTTTGTATCAACGTAGTCCATTATGTGTAGTCCAAGCCCGCGATTGATCCCTTCCGAATGTTAGTATCGTTATCGGTGCTGGTCGACGTGTGAACCTACAGTATGGAATAATGATGATCCAACCAACAGAGATGGCCTAAATAATTAGTATCGACTGGTATAATGTAACGACATTCACTTACATATCCGCAAAGAGCAAAGTAATCATCCCATGATAAAGGAATCCTCTTGAGTCGACGACTCACCAACCGAAGAATGGTGATGATAGTAGCAGCCGCAAAAGTGATAAACAGCACGGCCCAAAGGTCCGTCTGTCTAGACTCCAGCTTTGCCATGTGAATACACTTCACCTCGCAGAACGAACCAACAAAAACAGAAATCACCTCCGCGAATCAAAGTTTAAGCTTCTGCTCACTGAACCAGAGGGGCAGCCGCCATACAAAGTTTGTTGGTCAAAGGAGAAAAGAGACGAGAAAAAAGAGCGAACCAACGCGAACCCGAGAGGATGGCTTGGGCAATGCGAGATATTATGTATAATTACGCAGGGGGCTTCCCCGAAAGGAAACATTTTAATTTATCTACTCGAAACGTCTGTGGACCTGGGAAGCTAAAGGGGAATTGAATGCCAGAGCAAAGCACGGGACGATCATAGCCCTCGTTGAAAAAAAAAAGCCTTGGGTGAAATTTAAAGCGCACTTGTTCACTTCCATTTCTCAACGGTGATGATCGTCGCTGGCTAAGGAGGTGAGCTAGTCACTAGTCCGGAGCGCTAGGTCCACTAGGTGACATTTTGACGGGTCAACGGCTTCTTTGGGACAAGACCTCGTAGCCGTTCTTGGCTTGGCCTTCTAAGTTGGCTTCGTTGCGCAGGTAATCTCTGGGCGAAGGATTCGAGATGAGGTGCATGCATTGTTGCATCGAGGACCCAAGTGTCAGGGCCAACCATGCTATGTTTGACAGTTAATATTGAGAGTGGACCAGAAGCAATATATTACGAGTAGCTTTCATGTCGCACGTCAGAACGATCTGACTGTCCCAAACTTTCTTTTTCTTGAAGATGTGCTCAACAATGAGGCAGACGCCTCGCTGCGCTGGCGCCGTCATGCGCGCTAAGGCAACGGGGTTCTATCCGCACACAAGGCTAGGCTAGCAAAATTACATACAATATCTGCCGCAGTGGCCGCGCGGGGGGAGACGGTAGTTACGCGGCTCGTAACCGTTCCCCTCAGGCCCATGTAGCTGAACCACCAGGGGTAGAGGGGAGCCACAGGGCTAAACAAGAACGAGTTAGGTGGGCTTCAGGCACAACTGTAAGGTAGCAATGCGAGGTTTCTTCGGTGAAGATCTCGGTCACCCAAAGACCTGGGTAGAAAATGATCGCAGGTAGGGAAAAAACAGCAAGGAGTGAAGCGTGGTGAAGAAAAGGTGAGGGTTAGGCGAAAGTATATCTGACAATGCCTTGCTTTGGCTGTTGGTTCAGGGTCGTTTCACCGCGTCTAAACAAGGTTCTCACTCCTTTGGCCAGTTAAATCCTCCAATCACTTCTCACTTAGATAGCAGCATTAAATGTTCCGAGAACTCGGCATCTTACAATCTTGGCTCAGCTTGGCGACCGGGACTGTCTTCAGTGTCGTGCTTATTCTCCCAACAAAGCTGGCAGTATCTTGACAAAGCGTTACCTCAAACGTTACAACAAATCTGGGGTCTATCTCGCCTCGGAACCGCGTACAAGTGGATTATGGTCTAAAAATGATACTGCAGCGACCGCTAAATTCTTTACCGTACTTTCTTCGGCAAACACGGTCTCTCACGCTGTGGGGTCTCTTGAATCCTTCTGAGCAAAAAAGGAAAGAAAAATGTCAGGAGCGCGGATGGTCTGTGCTTGACGTTGCAGACGATTCTTGATGCAGACAAGATCGTCGTGCGAGGCAAAACCTCAGTTTCGCCTCTCAAACTCTGTTGATCTCGCTCACAAAGATGTTATCAATCCAAGGACCCCTTCTTGCTTTAGTATCGGCCGTTGAAGCTACGGGCGGTTTGTGGGTGGGAGCGGGTGATTGCTCCGGGGCTGTAGACGGGTAACTATCTCGCATCCCGAGTCAGAGTCAGTCTAGTCCTCGAAATGGCGGTATGCCCCGAGACTAAAGATTTACACCGCGGTCAACGCGTTTCGAATGCCCACAAGCGCAACCAATCGTCTGACAATCAATAGTCATCCCCCCCTCATTCTGTCTCCGCCATCATTCGCCTCAGGGTCCTTCTTATCCAGCACGTTAAATAAATTACCCAGCCCAGGAACGGCCCGTAGTACACTTACTTGGCACTTTAACTTTCTACACAAATCTGTCTACTGCACAACATCCAAACGCCTCAAAAGCATATTTTCACGATGGCTCCTTCTACTACCACCCCCGATCTCGTCCCCGAGCCCGTCTCCAAGCTACCCGAGCGCCCTAAGGAGGATGGCTCCGCCCTCAACGAGCACGAGCGATCTGAACTTGCTTTTGTCGACAAGTACAGCGCCCCCGATGTCTACATCAACGAGAAGACCGATACCCTGTGGTTTCCCTGGATCGGCCCCATTGAGCTGAAGCCCATGCGCATGGAAAACAGAACGGGTACTTTTGTCGTCGGTCTTCGATCAAAGGTCGCTGCCAGTCTGGGCAAGCACCGCCACCGTGGTACCGTTACAGCCATCACCATGTCTGGAGAATGGGGCTATAAGGAGTATGTTACCATTGCCAACCCTGTCAGCACACACAGCATGCTAATCTATCGATCTAGATACGACTGGGTTGCCCGTCCTGGAGATTGGGTTTGCGAGAACCCTGGTGTTATCCACACTTTGTCCGTTCAGGATAACACTGATATCGTTTTTACCATTACTGGTAGCATTGAGTTCCTCAACGATGATGATAGCTTGAAGTTTACTCTTGATATCTTCAGCTTTGCCAAGTTGTATTATGATCACTGCAAGGAGAAGGGTATCAAGCCCAATGATGCTCTCTGGCATTAAATGGAATAATAATGATTGGGTGGATAGTTTCGCATACGAAAATGACTCGTATTGCTTGCATGATTTCGCATGATAGTCTCCATGAATAACAAAAGAGATATGAACATTGCCATTGATGATAAGTGTATCCTGGTGCATTGTTCGGTAATACCGTTGTATTGGCTTGGCAAGATGTCGGTGAGCCCGGTCCTATATGCTGAGGTATAGCATAAAGCCACGTGATGTCTCATGATCTCCTATCTATAGACCTTGCCTAGACCGATTCCAAAACACGGGTAATCATCTCGTCAAAGCTCTCATTCTGTTCCAGGCCAAGCACCTTCATCCAATGCGCCGCCTTCTCGGGAAAATATGTAACCGGCGCATCACTGTAGACCGTCGCGGTAGCCAGCTCATAGTACCCAGTACCCCAATCTCCGTCCTCGATATGCTTCGTTGCGCGAGCATACAAGTCCTTGTTATTCAGCTTTTCGAGCTTGAACTTGCTACCTGAGATTCTCTCAAGGGCCTCGATGACCTCGTTCTGGGTAGTGTTGAAAGATGCGACGTGAACGTATTCATTCTTGGTCTTGTCGGAATGGCGGAGTGCAGCGGCGGTTGCTTCGCCTACTTGGGATGCGGTTGTAGTGGAAAACTTTGGCTCACCTGAGTCAACGAGCTCGCCAGTCTTGTTCTTGATGTCCAGGCAGAGTAGTCCCTTGCCTTCGGCTAGCATCTTAGAACTTGTCAGGATACTACATCAAGACCATATCTGGTAGCTGTAGGACTCACCCAATCAATCCAAGGCCCAGTGAAGATGACTGTCCAAGATAAACCCTCTGCTTCTTTAGACTTGACATAATCCATAACGTCCTGCTTTCCCTTGAGGAAAGGTGCCATTTTCTCCAGCCCGTCAACTGAGGTGTCACTTCCAAACTCACTTGGCATGAATCGCTTGACTTTTGCCGCTGCAACGGCATCAATGACGATCTTTTGCTCAGCGATGTTGGCGGTTGAAAGGGTGGAGATGACGGCATCTTGGCCAGTGAAGACTTCAACAAGGGAAGAGAAGGTGTAATCAGATTTGACGATGGTGGCACCCAAAAAGGTTGAGTCCGTGACGTTAGATGAAGCGCGGCTTAGGACGGAAACATTGAAGCCAGCCTTAATGAGCGCTCTGATGAGGTATGGTCCGAGATTACCACGACCCTGTACTGAATGTCAATGCCAACTGATCAAGAAATGCATTTGAGGAACAATGAAATTACCCCAAGGACCATAACGTTCTTGATTTCCGCAGACATTTTGACGGTATGAAGATGCTGAAAGATATAGGGTAAGTTGTTCGTCTGGAGGCGATTGTCGACTGAATATGCTTTGCGAATATCGCTATGGGACTGAACCTTTCTAAGATACTTATAGCATTCCAAAACATCTCCCGGAGCAATCGGAGCTCAAATGATTTATCAGCATCAACGTTTTGAATCATTCTCATGGCCTCAATTCAAGCCCATCTTGTCTTGAAGATGGTGGAGTCTAAACCTCTTTCAGCTTGCAGGTGGAAACTAAACCCTCTTGGGAGGCTCGGTGGAGACTAGTCCGTTTTGGGAGCATTCGTATCTGCTGAGTCAAGCATCATTTGAGTATTCGCGCATCAAAGAAACCTTGCCCTTCTCATCCACAATTCATCAAAATCACACAGAGGATGCCTGACCAGAATGGGCTTACTACAAAGATCGTGTCAAGCCTGCGTCAAAGCCCGACGTCGCTGCAATCTCGCCACTCCCTACTGTGCGCGATGCTCCACCAAGCGTATCCCCTGTCGGTACGTAAACGAGCCAGCGCCTGCAAAACCGGAGATCCAGGAAAAGACACTCAAGTCCATCATAAAGCCCAAAAAACTCAAAGAATTTTATAATCCGCAGAGTCTATCACGGTTAGTGGTCCGCGGGGTCCTTGATACAGACTTGCAGGTGTTCATCCGACAAGTACTTCGCGATGGATATTACGAGGGCTCTCGACCTCCTCTCCCGGAGTCGGACTTATCGTGGTTGCAGGATTCTGGGGTTATGAGCAAGACTTTGAATAACGGTTTTCAAGTGTTTAATCCTTTGCATCTTGAAGTCGTTCGCGTGTTTAATCCGACGACACTTCATCAACTGTCTGACATTCTTCGAAGTTTTCCAGGCCAATTCGCTGAGCATGGCAAAACTTCTTTCGTACACTCCGGACTATACAACTCTACATTTCCTCTACCACTCAAAGAAGTCCAAGATATATGCTACAGCTTTCACATTGGTGGTAGTTATCTTGCCACTAACCGCCTCAATGCTCTTCGCCTTACCATCAGACGCTTACTCCGTCTCTCAAAACGCACCTGCAATTTCGCAGAAACATTAGCATACGCACAAGCAATAACACTCGCCCAAATCATCCGCCTCCTAGAGTGCAATGATCCCAACGGAGATGAAATTGAACGGGATAACGAAGAAATGTGGGCTCTTACCCATCAACTATGGCAGCATGCACCGACTCAACTACCAAGTACGCTGAGTCCCTGGAAAGCATGGCTGTTCTCCGAGAATGTGAGGCGGACTATCATGGTCTGTAATATACTTTTGGCAGTGTATAGTTCGTTGAGGAGGGGGTATACTATACACGCACTTTGTGTTGAAGCCTTGCCGTTTGATGTGCGTACGAGACTTTGGGATGTGGATAGTGAGAGTGCTTGGGAGGCTGCTGCTTCGAAGGCGCCGGGGCCGTATTTGGTGACTTTGAGTCAATTTACGGAGCTTCAGCGGCCGGAGGATGGTGGTTCACGATTTGAAGACCTTCTTCTGTTATCATTCAAGCGATGAAGGATGATATCAATGTGCTTTTCAAGATTCAACTGTGGCTACATAATCTCGTTCCAAAATGCCCTATTTATCGTCTTCATTGTTCCCTCCCGCAAATGAATCGACAGAAATGTTCTCATGATGAACGCAACTTGTAATGATCCTGACTTAATCCCAGCCATTTAGCAAGTGCATTTAGCCAAGCAGAGCAGAGGAACATTGGGATCAGTCTCGCAAGTGCCTTGGAAGGCACAAGTTCCGCCAGCACAGGCAGACTTGCAAGGCTCAAGTGTCTTTGGATCGGAGTAGAATAGACCGCCGTTGTTGCAGGAGCTTCAAGCTGTTAGATATCCATATCTATTACCCATTGGAGAGGGAACGTACGACTGAGGTTGAGGAGCGGCGATGGCGACGGTGGCAATAGCCAGGATGCTGAAGATGGAGAACTGCATTTTGGTAACTATTTCAATGATTGAGTTGTTGAAAAAAACAGAACTTGTTCGGGTCGTCGGTGTCTTATATAGCTTGTATTGATGACTTGTCAATTACTAGGATATAATCCTTCAACTGTCCACATTCCTATTTCTATCCAACCGACCTTGCAAATGGATCCATGCAACACAAGTCTTACCATATGCATAAATCGGAGGATTAGCCTGCCGATTGAGGCTTAGAGGCGCCTGAAAAAAACCGCAACTCTGCATGAACATCCTGCAGACCTATGCATATTTTGTCCAGGATTAGAAACCATTATAGCTTATTGGCAAAGAAGTGTATGGAGGCAATGGGATCAGCCTTGGATAGCCCCCGGTCATAATGATCCGATAGGGTCTACCAAGTCTCTTGCAGCCGAAGGATCTATTCCCGTACCTCTCGGGTGATGATCCGGGACCCGTCCCGCTTCTATACGAGATGTGCTTAAGCAAGAGGCTTGGAAAATCATTGGTAGAAGCCCGCAACTGCATCAAAAGGATGTGTCCCCTTGGATCAGTACGAAAAGCCTGTCAGTCAGAGTCTGACTATATGACATTGAGCTCGTCTGCTCGTGTAACCTCATTCGAGGGGAGAAAGCGGAGTATGATGACATCATTGCTGATTATCTGATCTCCTCAACCAACACTTCACTTACTGGCAACAGTCTCTACTCGTGATTTCTGTATCCCAGACAAGATAGCTAGCAGTAGTACTTATTCCTTAATTTATTACTTTATCTTCATCGCGCTGGAAAACGATACCGTGCCGGTGACACATCCGGTCTCTAGTCCTGACCGGCCCGAGTCTTCGGAACCGGCTCCTCCTTCGGAGCCGACGATGGCCCTTTAAACAGTACCCTTTATCTCAGATCTCAAATTTCCCCTCATTGCCATCACTGTCACCGATATCATGTCTTCAGCAACATATCAGATTGAAAAGCCCGTCCGCAGCGACTTCGAAGAATGGTCCATATTATTCCGCGCCTACATTGACTTTTATAAATCCAAGATTGACGAAGATCAATACGCTCGAACTTTCGACCGCATTATTGAAGAGAAGAATGGGCTGCAAGCGCTGGTAGTACGACAGGTTCGTGGGGAGGAGAAGAAGATGGTTGGGATAGCTCATTTCTTTCCAGAGCAGACGCCCTGGAGTGAGAAGCAGATTCTTCTACTGAATGGTAAGCGTTGAACCCTAGACTGATCTGAGTTAAAGAGGGTGTCGTTGACATGATAGATTTGTTCATCGACCCTGAAGTCCGAGGTGCGGGACTAGGTAGAAAGTTGACCCAGGCTGTCGCGGATATTGGAAAAGAGATGGGCTGTATGAGGTTGCAGTGGGTCACGAAGCATGATAATACCACGGCACGAAAGCTGTATGATACCTTGGGCGACAGCCAATTTGTTCAGTATAGAATGAGCTTGCAATAATTACACTATTCCATGATACTACCTCTACAGGCTGATTGTACTAAGAGAAAAGGACTCACTCAGAATCGGCCATAACCCTTGGTAGAATATCTCGCATAATCCTCCCTCTCGTCTTGTACATCTTGCCAACTTCCGCATCACGCCAAAATCCCGATTCAGTGATTGATCCGCGCATGATATAATGAGGAATGTGCTCCAAATCCTCCAGCGCGATAGATGATTGTCTGACGACGTTCCCTTTCTTGTCCCGAAACACTAGAAGTATCTCCTCGTCTTCAAATGCCTCTTTATCAAGAACCAGTAGCCAACATCCAGAAACTGCAACATGAGCTATAGCATCCTCGAAGTCGTCTTCTTCAGGTTCTCTTGATACAACGACAGCTGAGACTTCCTCTCTAGCCCCTGCTATATCTTTGTCGCCGAAAGTACGGAGAAGGTCTGATGATGCTAGTTCTGGCAAGATATTGTATATGCTCTGCCAGTCTTGAGTGCCCATGTCGAAAAGTGAAGCGTCGTCAAGAATGCGCCACCAGTGGTCGTCAGATTCTCCAAAGAGATCGCCCATGGGGTTATCCTCCTCAAAAGTAGCCGCTGCCTCATAGATCCAGCACCGGAACTTTTGATCGTCATTGATCCCGCCATAGTAAGTGCGCAAGACGACTATATTTCCGTATGAACCAGTGCCAGGGAGGTGTTTCTCTGCGATCCGGCGAAGTTTCTGTGGACGCCAAGGAACGAGGACTGTTTGGATCAGCTCTTGCATATCCTGTGAGGTGATGCCTAGAGCGGAAGACGCAAAAGGTGAGATGTCGTCCTCTTGGAGAAAGGCTTGTACCAGCTGATCTCGCTGTTGATTGATAGGTAGGGTAGAAGTTGGATCCCATTTGCTCTGCTCATGGTGGAGCTGGTGTGAGCAAGTTTCAGGCCGTTTGAATGAGACAACTTACAAGCATATACTTCTCAATAGGCAAAGAGCCCCATTGAGGCGAAACACTGTCTTCAGTATTGTTTACCATGCTGAACTCAGTCTGGACGTCTTGGTTGACGTGACTGAAATTTATGACAGGCAGCATTTTGGTGAGAATTTAGCTTATCTCACGTCGTTACGTGATCGAATCCTGGCAGCGCTAAGACGATAGTTTATGAATCAAGTGTAAAAGATCATGCTCATTACGCCGTCTTCACCAAGCGGAAGATGACCGTTTTGTTAGGAAAAATACATCACTTAAATTATTAAACTCGTCAAATACGAGGTTTCGCCCTCATGCACTAAAAATGTCCATGACCTGTAGAAGCTCCTCCCATCGCCCGTCTCGTTCAATCCCAATCGTTCCCTGAGGCTGCATAACCTTGTACTCCGTAGACAGCGCAGTTCCATATAGATAGCCCTCTTCATCATTGACAAAAGCTCTTAGATCCCGGATCCATGTATCCATAAGATCTCTCTCTGCAGGCGTCGGACCATGAGTGATGGAGTAACTGCACCACGTTAGTATTTGTGTATATATAGGAGAGACTAAGTTTACTTACTTCCATATAGGCCTATCCATAGCATGGCTCACACCAAATGAAGCTGGAGCAACTTCATTCGTGATGAATGACAGACGATATGCTATGAGATATCTCCAGACATTCTTGACGTCAACGCCATTGCGCACCAGATTATTCACGAGATACCTTGATGGAGCTCTGACCTGGCCGTCTGCAATGATGCGCCCGAAGATCTGCTGCCAAGCTTTTGGATCTTTAGTTTGAGGAAGAGTATAGTGTTTGAGGAGACGGTTAGTGACATGGGGAGGGTAATAGTTGGATATCTGCATCTCAAGCGACGAGATATTGGGGTCTGGGGGATTTGTCACGGCGTAGAGGGTATCTTCGTCACGGACCTCGCCGATGAAGAGCTTGAGTCCACGTTTCTTGAACTCAAGAGCGAATGATCCATCGCGATAGTAGTCAAAGATACCTGAGTGGATGAACAGGTCATCTGTGACGGGACGGAACGTATGGCTTTTTAGCTCCATGATAGCAGCAGAGAGATCATCAGCACCGATGCTCCGTAGACTGGATAGCTTTTCTGCGCCGGTGAGATCTTTCGGTATGGAAAAGTACTCGCAGAGCTCACCGAACTGCTCCTCACAGTCTTTGACGGTCTTTGGTTGTGTTGGAATGGCATTAGAGTACATGATCATTCTTGTGAAGCGACCTTGCGACTCCTTACCCCGAAAGTCATAGAGAGCCTGGGCAAGAACTGAATAAGCTCCAGCACTTCTTCCCGCCAGGATGATATTCTCAGGGTCACCTCCAAAAGCAGCAATGTTCTTGTATACCCAATCCATAGCAAGACGCTGATCCCAAAGACCATAGTTTCCAACAGCCTCGCCACCAGACTCCTCAAGAAGACACTGGCCGGCAAGAAAGCCAAAGACGTTGAGTCTGTAACCGACAGCTACAAACACAGCTTGTAGCCCGCCAGTTGAGATGAGTTCAGTAGGATCCATACTCTCTTCCTGACTTGGATCTCCAACCTGGAACCAACCACCATGGAACCAAACCATGACAGGCCATTTCTTCTTCGACTCGTTCGGGTCAGGCACAGGTGTCCAGATATTTAGTTTCAGACAATCCTCGCTGTATGCATGTTTGGGGATATGCTCGCTAACGTTCTTGGAGTAGTTCGCCTGGGGACAAACAGGTCCAAAATGCGTCGCATCAAATGCTTCACCAGGTGAAGATTGGTATTTGTGTGTTTTTGGAAAGGTTTGAGGTTTTCTCCATCGTAGATTGCCGATGGGAGGCTGAGCGTAGGGAACGCCTGCGAAGCGACGGGACTTGGAATCGAACTGGAGACCTTTGAGGGAACCGGAATTATCGAGGAGGTCGACTTTGCAGTCTGATGAGGTGTATGAGATTGAATTACCCATTTTGATAATCGCAATTGAAATAGAGATAGAAACGAAGAAAATACAGAAATTGAGCCAAGATGGGCATTAAAGAGACTCAATAATTGGTCGCTATGGTCTTCCTATCTTCTCGGATCGCAGCTCGAATATTGTCTGTCAGTGATTGGCCAGTTTAATCGACGACATATCAGCTGCCGGCGGGGCCTCGATCAGCGTCGCGTTCCCTCAGGATTAACAACCAAAGAAAGGTCCAAGCAATCCGCCATCGATTAAACCAGGAGTTCTTTATCCGATCCCCCCGATACCCGTCTCCCCGATCTAATAGGGCCAATGTCTCAATGTCCACACAAGCAGGACCGTCTCAGCCGCCGAAGCGCAAACGCGTAGAACGCGGCCGCTCCAAAAACGGTGAGTCGCCCGGGTATACCGGAAGTGCTTCCCATTGCTGACTTGCACTTGGCACAGGCTGCTTGACCTGCTTGACTAAAAAGGTCAAATGCGATGAGACAAAACCGCTGTGTAATCGCTGTGTGAGACTAAAGCTCGAGTGTAGATGGGCGTCGCCGATGCAGCCTTTGGCGGAGAGGAGGAGAGGCCTGGGACCGATTAAACAACGGGAGCGGTGGACGCCACAGACTATTGTGCCAAGGACTGGTGATTCAGGCAGTGAGAGTGCGCAGAGCGTTACGCCGCCTGCTTTGACACCTTCTGAGGGGCTGCAATTGCCAGAAGGTATTCCTGCAGATATGCCTTTTAATGTTCTGTCACCAGCGAATGAGGCATCTGCATCTGCATCGCCAAACACCAATTTTCCAGACTTGCCGCCAGAAGGCATCATCAACCCCATGACGCTACCAGAATTTCCTCAGAACAACACCATCGATACCTCATCACAACTCATCCTCTATCCGACACCCTCATTCGATCTCCTCTCCCTCTTTCCCTCATTCTCCTTCACAAACCCAACCGAGCCTGCACCGTCAATTGGGAGTGACGACGTGCAAGCCATGACATTCCACTCCACCATTCTCGCACCCATGAAGTCAACACGCAAGGCCTCTCTATCCGCGCACTCCATCTTTCTCAACTTTGCGGTTCAAAATCCCATGGCGTTGCATTTCCTTCTTGCATTTTCTCATAGCGAGCTTGCTATTCATCATGGCTTTAGCCATAGACCGCCTTTAGAGTCTTATTTGCATTTTCAGAACGGATCGCAACTTCTAAGCCAGGCGCTTGTTACACTTTCTCCTATGAATCATGTTGCGATGATGTTGTCGTATTTATACCTTTATATGTTTTGGATGAGGAGGGACCCACTGCAGGTTGAGAGATTGCGGGAGTTGAGTACGTCCATTCTTGCGTATGTTACGACGTTCTCGCTCGATGAGGTTTGCGCCAATTCTACCGGCACCACGGGGACATCAGAACCAGTGACATTATCGAGGATTCTGACGTATATCTATGACCGCGATGTATTTTGCGGTTTCTTTGGCTGCGGTTCTGCTTTTGCAAATTATGTGAGCCAAAAGCATGAGACGAGGCAGCGCATCTGGGTGCTATCGCGTACCCCTATACTTCCAGACCAAACTGAGGCTTGGTCCGGATCTGAGAGTCTACCAGAAACGAGCCAGAGGAGGACTATAGATGTGTATTACAGTTTAATTACCATACAATATGAGATCAACCAATATAGCCAGCGCAAGGAGCCTGCGCACCTGGGGAGGTGGCTGGAGATTAGGAGGACGCTGGATAAGATCCGAGAGGTAAGTCGCCGTCCTTGGTTGAAATTCTCATGTTGACATGACATGCTACAGGAACATAGCTTTCTCTTCAACTTATCCAGAGACTGCGCCCAACAACATACTCGACCGCCACTAATGGCCCTCGTAACCGTAACAGTCTTCCACGCTCTCGAAATCTACTTACACCGCAGTCGAGACACCTTCTTCGGCGAAACACCCATCCCCGCTGACATCGAGCGCGCACTGCAAGAGCTAGTCTCAGCAGCATACCACACCATCCCCGTCGGACCCGTGCAGCTCCTGGAGCGCTTCCAATGGGCTCTTCTCATCTGCGGTATCGAGACACATGATCCCGTGTACCGCGACTGGATCTCGGGGAGTATTTCAGACCCCGTTATCAAAGGCGTTTACAATCTTGCGTTGTCGGCTAGGACACTGTCGGCTAAGGGAATATCGATGGAGGCGTTGCGAGAGCTGGTTAGCAAGCAGTCTACAATGTTATAGATAAAAAGGTGGCTTATCGCGTCGACTAAACTGGCCACTCAGAGTAGAGCAGCTAAATCTGGGGTAATCAGGCAAGGGACCCCAGATTTTGGTGCCGAGACTGATAAAGGGTTTGTTGGAAATTTAAGGCTAGCGTGGGGCTGATAAGGGGAGATATAACTGGGCCTGTGCCCCCTGGAGAACTGACCCAAACCATCAATGCGATTGACTTTTTAACTTTCTTTTTTACTCTGTGCCACGTAGCATTTCTCATCATGGAAGCAAAAGAAATGAAAGAGCCGACGCCTTCTTGTGAGATGGACATCGCTGAGCCGGGGACTGTGGATACGCTGTCGGTGGAGGAGGAGAAGAAGCTGGTTCGAAAGATTGACATGAGGTTTGTTTTTGAGGACCTGACAGGTGTTCAAAGCTAATTGCCATAGACTCATGCCGTTGCTCATTATTAGTTATGGATTGCAGTATCTGGATAGTAAGTTTCGGTCTATCAATTGAGATGCAGGCATTAACCTTTCACAGAAACAAGTCTGGCGTATAGCGCTATTTTGGGCCTAAGGGAAGACCTGGTAATTAAACCCCCTTCAAAAGCAAACAGCTCCTAACCAGCTAGAAACTCGTCGGTCAACAATTCAGCTGGGCATCCAGCATTTTCTACATAGGCTACCTCGTAGCCTCATATCCCATCTCTCTCGGCTTCGTCAAATTTCCCCTCGGAAAGTATCTCAGCGTTCTCATGTTCATCTGGGGCGTCGTTCTTACTCTTCACGCTATCGCGCACAACTATGCCAGTCTCTTGGCACTTCGCTTCTTTCTGGGCGTGTTTGAGAGTGCTATCAGTCCGGGGTTCTCACTTATCACGGGAATGTGGTATACGCCGCATGAGCATGTTTCGCGGCATTCGTTTTGGTTTGCGGGGAATGCGTCGGCGAGCATGGTTGGTGCTATGATTGCGTATGGGATTTTGAGCTACTCTGGTCCAATCGAGCAGTGGAAGGTGAGCTTACCCATGGATCATTTGAACTATCCCGCTGACTTGCCATGTTAGATGCTCTTCCTTATCTTTGGTCTCATCACTATTGCTTGGTCTGTCGTCACCTTCTTCTTCCTCCCCGATTCTCCTGCAACCGCTCGCTTCCTGTCAACTTCTGAACGAGAGTTTGCTTCTCTTCGACCCAAGAAATTCCAGCGGACGACTCAGACCAAGAAGTGGGATCGTGGGCAGTTCATTGAGACTATGAAGGATGTCAAGTCTTGGTGGTTCTTTTTCTTCTCTTTCGTCATTTGTGTTCCCAATGGCGGAACTACCAGCGTAAGTCTTTACTCCTCCTCTTTTTCTGGGGTGTCCATTGACATTATGATAGTTCAGTACCATCGTCATCAAGAGTTTTGGATACGACGAGAAGCAGACCATCCTTATGGGTCTCCCCGCATCTGCTTTCCAACTCACAACCGTCATTCTTGTTGCCATCTTTACAACATACGTCCGCAAATCCCGTCACATCGCCCTTGTTCTTACTTACGTCATGGCCATTGCTGGTATTCTGATGATCAAGCTCCTCCCTACTGCAGAGAAACTCTCCCGACTGGCTGGTTTCTGGCTCATAATGGCAGTTGCCCCAGCTTTCCCTCTTATGCTATCACTGTCCGCCAGTAACATTGCTGGCTTCACCAAGAAATCGACTGTAATGGCCATGATCTTCTTGGGATACTGTGCTGGAAACTTGAGTGGTCCTCAGTTCTTTATCAGCACCGAGGCACCTGGCTACCACGTAAGTAAGACCAATAGCTGGCAATTGATGGCTGCTAACATGTGTAGACTGCTTACACTACCATTCTGGCTTGCTTCGCTATCACAATCGCTCTTGTTGTCGGCATGTACTTTTACCTTACCTGGGAGAACCGCCGTCGCGATAATGAGCAGGGTGTCAAGAGAGATCCTGAAGAGTCACGACAGGTTGACCTCACTGAAGATGGAACACTCCTTCAGGTGGATGAGACTGATATACAGAACAAGAACTTCAGATACATCTTATAAAACATGTATGAATGCTGATAGGAGCTTGAGAGTCAAGTGCCGCGGTTTGTGTGCTGTTATCGAGTAGTTAGTCTTTATAAATGGGAGGTATCTTTGTTCTATTAATGGGATTCTCTTTGCGCCCCTCTGTTCATTGACTGAAGAAGTGGTAGATAGAGTATCTTGACTAAGATCATGAGTTCACAATGATGGGATATTGAATGCACAATTGAAGTGATCAAATACTGTCTGGTCTAACCCGTAGTACAATAGAAATCTCAAAGATACATCACGCTACGCTATATCCACAAACAACTCAAAAGATAATACATCCAATCTATCCAAAAACCTCCAAGATCAGACGCTCCTTGCTAACACCATCCCTCCAAGTCTTCCAATCGCCCGCCCTTGTAACGCCCAATCTTGTATCCTCACCATGGAGAATAGGACCCAAAACATCAAACACGTCATCCGATACCTTCTTGCCACTGCACACCATCACGATAGCTCCCTGTCCCCAAAGTCGCGCCAAAGTATCAGCATGCTTAGCGACCAAATGCTGAACGTACTTATAAGGTGAGTCCCAATCCCGACTAAAGGCACGATGAACTGTCACAACACCCGCTTGAGAGTACTCATCGATCTCATCACGGCAGATGTCATCCATCTTTGCGCCGCGGCAGCCAAAGAAGAGTGTGCATGAGGTATTGGACAAGTGGCCAGTCTTCTGAGAGTTGAGGTATCGCTTCTGCATGAAGCCAAGGAAGGGTGCAAGACCGGCGCCAACAGCGATCATGACGATAGGAACTTGGATCTCAGTAGTCATAGCGGTGCGAAGCTCAGCCCTGCAAGGTCGAGGCTCAACCAAGACAGAGTCCCCAGGCCGTAGCTGGGCCATGTAGTTGGTGGCTAGACCACCCGGCCGCGCAAGTGAAGTCCCCTTAGCTTCTGTAGCCTCGACAACAGAGAAGAGAAGTGCGCCATGGCTGGGCTTCCATTCGGGTGTTGAGGCAAAGGAGTATGTGCGGGGCCGCATCTGGGGAAGCATGGAGAGGAAGGTTGAGAGGGGCATGTTGATGGAAGGGAACTTGCGGACCATATCAAGGACGGACATGCGCTGTTGCTCAATTTCAGCGTCGTACCTATCACCAGCGAGACTCAGAAGCTCTCTCTTGGTCTCTTCATCGTCTGCAAAGTCTGCTAGTCTCTTGAGGCTCGTGCGACTAATAGTCTGTGACAGCTCAACGAGAGAACTGAAGAGGTTGGAAGCAAGGATCGGAGTACCAGTGGGAAGGAATGTTGGTCGTTGGGCTGATACAGTCAGGACAGTATCGTCATCAACGCCGAAAGTCGTCATGACCCGATCAACCAGCTGAGGTGGGTTCTTGGGAAGAATCAACACATGATCACCAGGCGTGTAGGCCATGTCCTTTGGTAGCTTCAGAAGCAGGTGATACTTGCGAGGTACGCCAGGGCTGGTGAGAAGAGTGTTCTCGATAACCTCAGCTCTCTTGAAGTGGCCTCCAATGTCGGCCCTCTGAGACTGATTGATGGTGACGCTCAGCTCAAGAGAGTCAGCCTCTCGATCAAGAGTGATACCATGTCGATTGGCGAGTTCAGGGAACAGCCTGGTGTGTGCCCAGTCGTCGAGGTCAGAGTATAACCGACCGTTGCTAGCGTCCGTGAGGCCGATCTCGACAACGCGCTCAGCCCCAGCATCTGCTAGACACTTGTCGAGGACCTTGGGGATGCGATACAGGGTTGAAACCCAGTCCTTGTGACCTGCAGACGGTTAGATGGGCGTAAAGAATCTAGGCAGGCAAGATACTTACCGCAACCAAAGACGGCGAATTGAGTACCCTTCAACTCCCCAGGCTGCAAGGACTCAGCCCACTTCGTAAACTCAACAGCATTATCAGAAGGCTTTCCTTCATAAGAAGCCGCAAGGATGATGTTTGGTCCATCTGCGGAAAGGTTCTTGGTAGCCTGGTCAAGAGGCAGTGGCTTAGACGGCGCAAAGCCAAATGTCGCACAGTCCGCCGAAAGTCGCTGCGCCAATGCCTCACACGTTCCGGTGTTAGATCCGTAAAAGATTGAAATGGGCTTGAGGTCTTTATCCGAGATATTGCGTAGGCGGCTAGAAATACTGGGCTGCTTGGAGCTAGCGAGGCTGGGGTTCTTGAAGAGGCTGGTCAAGTTACGGCCCTCACGTAGCTTCACATTCATATTGAAACCATCAGGCTTGATGGTGAGGGACTGCTTGATCTTGAGCTTGTAGCTAGGATCGGCCTTCGAAAAGTCAAAGTTCTGCAGAAGCATGATGGTGATCTGTGAGGCATGTTAGCTGGTGATGGGTCAATAAGACAGGCAACTTACGATTTGGGCTTCTTGCCAGGCAAACTCTCGACCGATGCAGCCTCGCATACCATTGCCGAAAGGCTTCCAGGAATTCTTGGGAAGTTTGTTAAAGAGCTCGTCTGACATTCTCTCGGGCTTGAACTCCTCGGCAT
This sequence comes from Fusarium beomiforme, assembly GCA_002980475.2. Classification (NCBI taxonomy): domain Eukaryota; kingdom Fungi; phylum Ascomycota; class Sordariomycetes; order Hypocreales; family Nectriaceae; genus Fusarium; species Fusarium beomiforme. Next base: position 22,986 of record PVQB02000048.1, on the reverse strand, counting down.
CAGGACCCCAGACTTCGGGATCGCGATGGATCATGTGGAGGAAGCAGAACAAGGGCTTGCCGGCGGAGACGTTGTATTGACCGCCGATGACTTCGTCCTTGAAGGGTGTGACATAGAAGCCTGGTGCTGTGGGCATTAGGCGAAGAGTCTCTCGGAAGATCATGTTGATGTATGGCATCTTTGACAGATGATCGACAGTAAGGTTCTCATCACCCAACACCTCATCGACCTCGTCACGAGCCTTCTGTAGCTTCTCGGGATTCTCGAGGAGGTAGTAAAACGCAAACGACAAGAGACCCGAAGTAGTCTCGTGGCCCGCAACAAGGAACGTGATGAGATTGTCGACGATATTCTCATCACTCATGCCCAATCCCGTCTTCGGATCCTTCCCGTTGATCATAGCATTCAGAAGATCATTGCCTTGAACAGGGTTCTTCCGTCGCTGCTCGATAATCTCGAAACAAGTGCTCTTCATCACGGCAGCATGCTTTTTGAAATGATGTTGAGATCGTATTCTGACTGATTGGACAATGTCGGGGAGCATTGATTGTTTGTCGGCGTCGACAAGGGCTGCGACCATGCTTTCGACAAAGGGATGCATCTTCTCGTTGCTGTAGAAGCTGTTGAAGCGGTAGCCCATTGTGCATAGGGCGATGGTATCGAGTGTTGCGCGCGTGAAGTCGTTTGCGACGTCGATGTCAGCGGAGGAACCTAAGCGTGCCCTGGAACCGTCAGTCCACGTCTTCAATCTACTCGCAAAAGCTTACCATTTTAGACACAGCTGTTCTGAGATATCTTGCATGTCGGGAAACATTTCTCTTATCTTGAGAGGTCCGAAGAGCGGCATGAGGATGCGATGCGCAACAGCCCACTCCTGGTTATTATGTTGAGCCGAGAAGAGGCCATTGCCAGCGAGTGGACGGAGTTTTTCGACGCCGCCGACAACAAGTTTGTGGAATCGTGACTCGTCGGATAGTTCGTCGAGGATTGCACGGCTGCAAACCATGATTTCTTCATTGCCGCCGACTTCTAGTGAGTAGATGGGTGCTGTTCTTGTTAGAGACGTCAGGAATTATGGGGAATTGTATCGTACCGTATTCGCGGCCGAGGTCGATTAGTGATTGGAGGGAGTTTGAGAGATCGATGTCGAGGATGTTGCCGAGGAGGGGAAGACCTGTGATGATTAGCGAGTGATCAATCGTCTGGTGATAGAGCGGACGTACGTTTTGGTCCGGGAATGCCGCTCTTGCGCTTCTCTTCTTTATCTTTGGCTGCCATTGTGAAGTTTGAGTTTGAATGTTGCAGGAAATTGGAAGGAACAGTTGTTTTCGCTTTTGTTAGTGGTTGTTATGTCGTGTAATATGGTGTTTTCGTTACGTATGTCGAGTCGTGACGATATTATAATTGTTGATGAAGATGAAGATGAAGATGAAGATGCCATTCAATTGCAGCTTGTTGAAGATTAGTTATAGTCAAATTGGTGTTACAAGACGAGGCTGAGCAACTCATGTCTAATACAACCAACAAAACGCATAAATTAACTAAGTTAGGTTGCAATTAGCGAAAACTACCGAATGCAACTCAATTCGCCCGTCAGTAACTACCGCTGACAACTCAGTGACAACACCGCCCGCTCCCCTACGCCCGCGAGGTCCGGAAGACGGCACGCAGCCTTACAAACTCCCTGGGCCCCCCCCATAAAATAGACTCCGCGGGGTCCCCCCAGTCGGCGACCCGCGGGCGCCCGATATGCTCGAACTCTACTGTAAAACCTTGAACTAAGCGGTCAAACTTGGACTCCCACGAATCAGAAATGATGAATTACGCCAGGTTTCCCTCGTTTTCCGAAAACCCGTCTCTGTGTTTGAGTTTGGCTTTCGCCCGTTGGATTCGGGTGCAATATGGTAAGACATGCTGAGCCCTGCACCTCAGCCTTGCCCTCTAACACAGTGAACCCCGGAAAACAAGGGCTCCGGTGGGTAAAATACGATACGAGAGGCATCAATTCACGGTGGCCTTGACTCCCGGAGCGAAAAAGATCGCGGTATTTTATCATTTATTAGACTAAACTACAAATGTCACAAAACTCTATACATCCTAGACTAGATAAAATGTTTGGCGTCCATAAATATCACAGCATAGCCCCAGGTCCCTGCCTATGTTGGCTGCAAGTCTCAGAGGTTTCAGACGTCTCTGATGACGCACCCATCTCGTAAGAATCCTCAGCTTCGATGGGTTCGCGACGCGGTTGACGACGACGGAAACGCACGAGCCTCCACATTCTGTTGTTGCTGTTGACGACGCTTTCACCGCTTCCCGGTCTAGCTCGACGGACGAGGAACCATTGGGCTGTCATCAGCACCATGGCGCTGTTCCATACGAACGCTGCGATCATGCCGATAGATACTGCCCATGCGAGTGAGATCTGGATATAGCATAGACCCATCACTGTCAAGTCGTCGAAGCCATCTGTGAGGACAAAGCCTGAGAGCATGAGGATGACTTGGCAGACAAACATGTCAAAGTATTTGATGTTCTGGAGCCATTTCAAGCCCCTGGCTGTTCTTCTCAATCGCGAGTCAAAGAAGAAGCCAAAGAAGAAAAGCAGTGATACGAATCCAGAAAACACCACAGTGACGAGGCCGAGAACCTGTTGAGCGCGTCAGTCAATTGCCACAAATCTCTTTTCGAGCGTCATACCCCATGTTCGGTTCTGAAATGATCTGACGAGCCCATCGCGATAATTCCCGCCACCAGTCCAGCGATGACTAGAGGCGTAAAGATAAACACACGAAAGACAGACTCCCATTTCTGAACCGTATGCTTCGCGACCGGACGATTGATTAGATCACAAAGAACTGTGCTTGACTCCATAAGAAGAATAATGGGATACACCAAGAAAAAAGCAATGATCATGCACAGCGCTGAAAAATGTCAGTAAAGCTCATCTAACATGTGAAGAAACGTACCGTGAACATACGTCAACGTGACAAACGTATCTTGATCAACAGTATTGACGACAAAATTCTTCTTCACAAAGTCAATAGTGAATAAATTCCCAGTCGCGTTGAGCGTATACGGTCCCCCAGAGACAAAACTGCTATTCCACGATTGCGTCTCTGAGAGGTTTGCGCGTAATAGCGCTAGGAGACCGCCGACGCCAGATTGATGCCAGCATGTTTCTCGGCTGTGAAGCTTCGATATCTGATGATGTAGAAAATCCTCTACGTATGCTGTTCTCGTGGTGCTATTCATGGTTTGGCGGATTAGGAATAGTCGCAAGTTTAACACTCAAGCTGGCGAAATATCGTATGATAATATGCAGATGTTACAGATGGGATGTGCAGCAAGATCAAAAAGTTTAGATTTCAGATTTCACACGGGGATAAGTTTACAGATTAAGGTCCCCAACAACCTTATGAATTTACAGATTGATACAACGCTAGTGGATTCTCCGGAACAATAGAGCGTGAATTACGAGTAAATTCACGACGCGACACGGATGCTCGGGGCTGTTTAGACTTTCACTACCCTGTTTCACAAACGAATGAATAGCAGCGCGGCTTGGTCAGGGCGTCGAGCGAAGATAACTGCCGGGTCAGCGACCCACTCAGAGGCTGGCTATGACAGTCGCAGTGGAAATTGCGTAATGAGGTCCATTATGCCGGGTATCCCGCTCGGGGAGTGACAGGGGTAGATAGCAAGCGAGAGCGAGGTTTCGGGGTGCGAGGGGTGATGAAGATTGTGCCCGCGGGCCGATGCAGGGTTAAGTGATGTTGGAATAGCATCATAGCTGTATTCCAAGCCCCATCAAGTTGACGACGCTTTATGGATATAAAGGAAGATCGTCACCGATTCTTGTATCGTCAAACTCAAACATCAAGTCTAACAATCAACACGAACATAATGTCTCCTAGTCCAAAGCCAAAGTCCTACATCCGGCGTCTCGGCCATGTGTAAGTATTCCGACGATACCGCTTATCAAGTGTGCTAACAAACTCAGCGAGATGTACCAATCAGCATTACACAACGTCGACCACTACTGCAGCACAATCATGACATGCCGCTACACCCTCCCACCATCTCTGCAAGGCTTCGATAACCAAGATAAGGTATTTCGATGCTTTGACCAAGCCGTTGCCCAAACCGTCATCAAGTTTCCTCTGCTACAGGTCGGTCTTGTTGGCGAGAGCACGAAAAAGCCAGTCTGGGTCTCACTTCCGTCTCTGGATCTCGCAGACCATATTACGTGGGATGTTCGACCCGATGCAGGCGATTACGAGCGGGCTTTTGAAGCCAATATCCAGTATCAGCTTGATGCCAAGTTTGAGAATCTCGAGACAAGACCCGGCTGGCGAATAGTCTTGATGCGAACCAAGACTGATAACTTTGTCGACGTGATGTATGTCTTCAACCACGCCAACCACGACGGCATGGGCGCCAAGATCTTTCAACGCACACTCTTCCAAAGCCTCAACAATCCTTGTGCTTCATCACTCCTCCGAAGTGGATCTCGGGTCATGACAACTTCCATCAACAAGGACAACTTCCCCCAACCACAGGAGAAGCTGGCCAAGCACAAGATCAGCTTGGGCTTTGCCTGTTCTGAGATCTGGCATGCATTTGCCCCATCCGCTCTCAACTCGACAATGTCAAAAGCTCACTGGGCGCCTATCCGACCGGATCCTTACATCACACGCTTCAGGGCCATGGATATCGATGCCATTACTCTGAAGAAGCTTCTTGGCCTGTGTCGCAAGAACGAGACTACACTAACGGGCCTCCTGCACGGAATCACTCTCGCTTGTCTTTCCGTTGACATCAATGAGCACAAAGCCGACGCTTTCGACGTTGCGACAGCAATGGACCAGCGAAGATTCATGCGGCAAGACCTTCGACCGTCGAAATTCGTATCCCAAGATCCTGAGAATAGCATCCAGAACTGCGTTGCATCGACTTACCATACATTCAACACCGACATCGTGAGCGACATCCGAGCACAAGCGCGTATTAACAACTGGCCCGCCCAGCCCATTAGCGATTTAGAGCCTCTTATCTGGAAAGCAGCGAAGCAGATCCGCCGCGACATCGAAGAGCGACTCGACGTTGGTGTGAACGACAATGTTGTTGGTCTATTGGAGTTGATTTCAGATTGGCAGGATCACCTTAAGTCGCATGAGAAGAAACCGCGTGAGCTCTCGTGGATTGTTACGAATATCGGTGTTGTTGATGGCAAGCCTGAGAACGGTGGCGAGGATTCTTTTGCGGTGGAGAGGGCGAGGTTTTCGCTTAGTGCGGTTGTTTCTGGACCGGCGATTCAGATTTGTACGGTTTCTGTCAAGGGAGGCGATTTGTCGATTGAGCTTTCGTGGCAGGACTTGCCCGAGATTGATGAGGTTGCTGAGAGGTTCGTGCAGGACTTGAGAGCTTGGTTGATGTGTTTGGGTGCTTGAGGCATTCATTTCAGCTGACATAGCGTGTATTATGAATCTTTGTATCATAGAGTGGCATATTAGACCTTAGACTTATTAGCATTTAGAATTATCGATAGATTGTATAAACATAGAGTTGGGCTGCCATAACGACCAGACCTTTACCAGATACACCATTGACCTGTTTACAAGTCGGCTAATTTACCATAAATCATCAGTATGTATTACAATCACTCGATCCAGCTGTCGCAAATCAAGAGGGCCATGTTTTTTACCCACACGAAAAAAAAGCTTACTAGCTTGTTGCCTGTCGCAAGCTTAGTTATTTAATAGTCTACAAGCCAAACACTCATTCGAATGTTATAACTGCGCGCATATTAGCAGCAAGCAACAGTTAAGCAGTCGCGAAAATACCCTGGACCAACCTCTGCAGTGACCAAGCTGAATAATCCTAGCGCTCAACTACTCTCTGAGTTTAGTGCGATATGGCTTGAACAATAAGCTTTTGAACACATAAGATGACTAACCAAAAGCGCCTCAATAATGTCACCTCCGTGTCAATTTCCTTGATGTTGATTGATGGAAACGAAACCCGTATATTATCATGACTCGCTTTGCTCAAGCCACAAGCCACCAATTTACCTAAAAATAGCGCCTCAGCTCTAAACTTAGACGCTGGGATTATTCTGCTGAAGCGCAAAACTGACAAGACCCATATTTTTGGAGTGTTGCTTTGATCAGAGTCGCTAAACTATTATTGAGGGGCTTTACAGACTTGATGAATAGTTCGACAAGGCCCCAAGCATCTGTCTATTCAAGCTTGTTATCTGACTCTATGAATACAAGGCGTTCCCGATGAATCCCCTGCTTTAAGTCCTCTCTAATCTTATCAATCTTGTCTTTATTCTTCTCCATAATCTCCCGCTCCTCCCTTCTTTGCTCCTCTGTCAATGGCGGGGGAATGATACCCTCGGGCGGATCATAATACTGTTCTTGAGGTACTTTAGTACCGTCAATACCACGCCAGGATTTCTCAACTTCTGGATCGTAAGGCAGTCGGTCAAGAAGAGCCTTGATGAGCGCAGGTCGTAGAGGAACAGCGTAGTGAATTTTGCTGTCAGCGTCTAAGAATCGGAAGACTCCGTCTTTACCGAGGTTTGCAGAGCCTATAAGGTCAGGGTCTCGATCCATGTTGCGTAGAATGTCGCTTATTTCTTTTTGCTCTGGTGATAGGTCGTTGTAAGCGACTCCTTCGCTGCTGCGACATGTGTCTTCAGACTCAGCTGGCCTCTGAACCTCTGTGTTGGGTTGAGACATGATCCTTAGACATGATAATGGAAAGAAAGATTAGGGAGACAAAATTGGGCTGGCAGAAGTTGACCTGTCGAGAATCGGTCGGTAGGATCACAAGCATCGTAGCTTTGTCGACATGTGATGACTGTATTCTTATCCTTGCTGTTGGTTCAACCAACAGCTCACCGACCAACAAATAAAAAGATGACATGATCTGATAATCAAAAACGTAATGATTTCATTTCATGGGGTGGGGTGTTCACAAAAGTTCCCTCGTATTTACTACCAACTCCAGTCCCGTCCTTATTCGTATCCCGAAGCATTTCTCTGTGCAGCTATACCTTCCACCAAAGCTCCAAATTACAGTCAAGTATTTGGAAACTTCTACCATGAGGTTTCAATGGCTCAAATGCATCTACCTCGCTTGAACACCGCGCCAGTGAGTCCGGTACATACATGACAATGAGAATACTGAGAACAGAGCCCGGGGCCGAAACAAGGAGGATGAGAACATTTGTTTCCAAGACCTTGAATTTCTCCATCTCTCTTGTTGGGCGTTTCGTGTTCGCCTTTAGGGATTGGGTCATTCTTCTCCAAATCCGTCAGTAAGTCGAACACTTCCTTGCTCATCTGTTCATCTGTTGCCAGGACGATCTTTTCATCAATTTCAATGACAAAACCTCCATACTTGTGAAGCAGAACTCCCTCAAATCTAGGCGCAGCGTGTAAATCGTCCCAGTTGGTAACCCAGACGGCATCCTCTGGAATGTCAACGGTGTACTTGGCGCTGGCCATATTGCCAAGTAACAAAGTTGTGAGGAAGGTCGCTGAATTCATTGGTTAGATCTTAAAAGAAGCTTGATAGAATTGAAGTCGTACTTAGTTTCATATTTGCCATGAGAGTGAGAAGCATTCCTACAGTCGAGAAGCCCTTCAATTGACGTATCGTCTCACAGTAGACAGAGTCAGCTTCATTGAGTACTCTCGTAGTATTTATAAGTTAATGGAAAGCTTGTCACATGGCCTTGATCCAAGTTGCAACGGTTTGGGTCATACACAGCTTCCTGAATAGAGCTAGTGTATCAGGCAGCTCTGCATGTTGGTAACACCATGAGAAGTAATCTAGACTGACTTTCAGAGGATCAAAGAAGAAGCTGTGCAGTCCAAGTACGCAAGAGTGGCACCAACAAGAGCTCATTTGTTGTGCCGCAAAAGAGCATGCTCACTAACTGAACCAACGGAGTTAGAAACCGGGCCGTAAGCCTGATCTTAGGGAAACCGCTCCATAGACAGCACCAACACTCAGCTAGGCCTTTGTCTCCACTTCGTTCAGAAAATGAACACCTCATATCCCATAACCAGGAAGGCTCGGTAAGGGCCGATAGAAGTCTCGAAGTCAAACGAGCAGAATTACCTGAAATGACTATGTAAAAGTGCAGTTTAGAGAAATTATATCAGTGGTACAGTTTCACATATCTACAGACATCTTAGCATTTAAAGTTCTAGGGTTGAACGATATGGTCGTACTATTTTGGTCTCGACGGTTTCGACTTGCATCAGATAAAACTTCGTAAATGATTAGTGATATGTCGCTATTGTCTGAATATTGGCTACAAGCTCTCCCTATACTGGATGTCATGGGTCTCAAACAGAATAAATAATCAATTGATCAATCTACATTCCCTAAACGCCAACAACCCATCCTTCCCAGGGGGACCAATCTGCCATAGATCGCATCAAAGTCCATGTTACCAGACAACTAATGTCTGCAACCAAAAGTCATACCATCAGCGTCCTGCCCTAGTTCAACAAAATCAAAGCTAGCCAGACCGAATCCTCGTGATTCGCCGCACAATACTTGATCTCTGGACGGCTGCGCCCTGTCATAAGAAAACGTTAGTTTTCCTCCCCGTCATCGCCCTCATTGCCCTCCTGGTTTTCGTGCTCAGCACCAGCCTCGGAGGCAAACCCAGGATGTAGGTGTTGAGCAAGTGCATGTAGTTCCTGGTCGGTCTGATCGATTCTGTCCCCCATCTCGTCCAACTCCTGCCACATACGATGGAGATGGCGGAAATAGACAGGATCGAAGTCTGGGTTATTGTCCTGTTCCCGTGCTTCAAAAGCGTCTTGCATGCGCTGCTGTATATCGTCCAGTGCGTCGTAGTTCCGGTCCATCTGCCCAAAGATATCGTTCATCTCCCGTTGGAGACGCTGAGGATCGATATCCCAGATCTTCTGCTGAATCTTGTTGGTAGTGGCCTGGAGCATACCGAAGAGGGCCCTCATAACCATACCACTCATGCGTTCCTCATGATTGGTAACGAGACGCTCGAGATTGGTGAGGTTGGACTTGATTTTACGATTCCACCCACCAAATTGGTCCATCTGCTGCTTGACTGGGAGTGGTGGCGGAAGCAGAGTCGGTTCCCGTTCGGGAGCGTCGGGGCGAATGGCAGGGTATTGACTCTGAACCTCGAGCAAAGCTGCTTGCCAGTTGCCGATGTGGGCAAGAGTTGTGACAGTGAGACTCGCGAAGTGAGCCATGCTGTATTGATGAATGATACGAAAAGGGTAGGGGTTGATATTGGGTAGGTGTCGATGATGATGATGATGACAATGGAAGAAAAGTAGAAAAGGAGCTTTGAATCTCTCAATCGGGCTATTATATTTAGCTCAGTTCATCATCTGTAGATTCACTGTTCCTGAAATATAGCAGTGTCAGCAGTGCTGTCGAAGTGTCCATGATCTGTGACACTGTCATGCTTCGAACAAGAGCAGTGGCAGACTAAGGTGACACTGTTACATATGGAGTGCGATTGGGTGAGATGTTTCAATATTGGTAACATATCAGATAGCCAATGTCCCAACCATTAGCTATCTTTCACGTTTGCAAGCTAACCGGATCCTCATGGTCTTGAGCACATGATTCGTCTAGACAATATCAATCACTAGCACTTCCAGCCTAGATCCATTAATCTTAGAATGTGAATCATTGTACAACGCTCTGCTGAACAGCCACTTGACACAACCGGCCTGTCAAGAGGGTTGTGTTCAGCCCGCTTATGGAGAAGTGTACACATGAATGGAAAGTGAATGGAAAGCCTGATCTTATTCATCTGAAGTTGCAGAAAGTGGAATCTCTGCATGCCAGATGAGCTCCTATAAATTGAGTATAATAGGTATCTACTCTTGATCCAATTTACTGGCTACGCCACAGCCTAAAGCCGAGCAGATATAACGAAAGAAGCTTAGATTGTAGCCACATCTGCTACGTTGTTGAGCCGGATCACCTCCAATCGAGACAAGCATCTGGAGTAATGTGGTCGACCACGCCCTCAAAAATAGCATATCGAACTCTCAGCATGTTCATGCTACCAGGACTTCAACAGTCTTCTAACAGTCTCCAGGAGACTGGGCGAGTTGCTTTACTCGCTCTTGTCAGCTCCAAGTCACGTTACATCAGAATTCCAGGAACACGTACACATTTGAAGGACTTGGGTCCTACCTCCCAACCAGCACAGTACCACTGAGGGCTCTGGTTCAGAGAGCCACAATGATCGTCGGTGTAGTAAGTACAAGTATAACAGAGCTCAGCACCGCTGCTCTTTGTCTTTCCGCCCAAATCAACCGAGTGCACGTCCCAGACATCGTTTAAGCAAGCATTAGGCCCAATAACACCACCTCTGGAGTACTCAGTACAGGTAGATTCTGCCTGGCCGCTGAACTTCTGGCAGCCGTCGAAGCCGCCCTCGAAGATTCGGTAGTTGGTGTCGCTATCTGCCCTGCAATCGTCAACATTCTGGTAGGCGGTCACTAATAGAGGTTGCTAGTAAGAAGACGAGTGTCATGTTATGTCTATATGGTTATGTACAGACATAGCCCTGAGACAGATCGGTCAGGCCGGTAACAATAGCAAGAGGTAAGCGCATCTTTGTTTTGGACTTTGTCGAATAAGTCGTTATTGAGATGCTTTTAATATCGGATGGGTTATGTCGGTGTACGCTTTTTCTTGGACGAAAGCCTGGTTCGTAAATAGATATCAGGACCGGAGTGGCATTTGCAGTTGCAGGCGGCTACATTGATTGACTCCCGACCATAATACTCCACATAAACTCATCAATTTGATCAAGACGCAAGACAGAAGCCATCAAAAACATTGAGCAACAGCGGCAATGTAGCCTCGTCGCTCTTTCAGGTCACGAATCCTACGACATCTTTCGGCTTTATGGAACACAACTGTGATCAATCCGATCCGATGGCGAGCCATCCAATCAGGCAGGTTGCAACTGATGTAGTGGACAGAGATTCGCAGATCAACTGCCCGTAAGGAAACAAAGGCATTGCCGAAGGGAGACACGATTCCTCTAGAGAGATCCTTCCAAAGTCTAAACCGCTAGGGTCAAGCAGTAGGTTCTACCTATGCAACTAGTCCAGCGGTCATACTTCGGCACGCAGAACGTTTTACATGGCATGTCAGAGCATATATTCATCTCGCTTGCGTGACAGCATAACTCAGGATCTGAAGTTCAGGCAGTGTTCACGTCACATTTACCATTATGAACAACTGGATGTTGTTTCAGAGACTCGTTCATTGAGTCTATCAACCTTCATATAGTGAGTACTGTCCAGAAATTCCTGTCTACTAGGTCGCATGTCTCCTTGCAGTGTTGCAAAAACATCTAAGAAATGGGGACAGTATTATACAAACGCTTGGACCAGGATGTAAAAGTCGAGAATCAATGATCGACATATTCATCCACGCTTTCAGCTGGTGGTTGCTATTTCCACTATCTGCGTGCCGTTTAAGCGAATCCTTTGCGAAGAGGCGGGGGTCACATAATCGGTGAGTATAGTAACCCGAATATAGCAACTCAAATCTCTATCTTTGTAGTATAGATAGTTGATTTACGAATGGTGCTATTGTCGTAGCTAGGTAGATAGTAGCTAAAGAGATAGGCATAAGTAAGAGGATGCCTAAGTTATAGAATTGGCATTGTAGTTATTGCTTTCATATTACTAATAGTGCAACTTGATTATTGTTACTACTAAGGAAGTATCGGAAATCTACCAAGAAATTTCACCTTGATCTGCATAGATGAGGCAATTAATACTAATATGATAATCTGTATTGTAATAAAAACAATGAATGGAATATACTATGTTGTTTTACTATGTGTCTCTCGACTTAATTTTCTGTACAGATGAGATTGATTAAGGGGCTATAAATGTTCTCCCTTTGTCTCTCACGGTTTCCGCTCTTCGAAAGCGAAAGAGGTGCGTAGGCCAATACTGAATTCAAGGGCTTGTAGAAACTTCATCTTATCGATCCTTATCTTAGTCTATGGTATTTGAAATGAAACGAGAGATGGAAGAACCCTAGGTTGTCCCTAGTTGTCTTGGAAAAAAAGAGCCAATGAAATGACAGTGAGCTTCCGCGAGCTACGAACTCTAACCGGTAGTATGTTTATGTATATCCAAAATGTGTTCTATCTCAGCTAATGCAGACGAGATATCTCTATTATGTTGAATGAATCATGAAGCGACGACCCCAGCTACAGATCAACTTGGAAATGAGTTCGAAGTCTCTCTCCGTAGGTGTAGAAGATCCATGGGACAGGCGTAAAGGCTAGGCAGATGAATCCAAGAACACTATTGCCCCAGCCCAGTCCAAGAGTTGAGTATAAAGGTGAGGCTGCCAAATCAAGGAAGGCTCCAAATGGTGAACGGACTAGCAAGTTTGCTGCCATAGCCGAAGCAGCGGCCTCGGAGCCGAAAGCATCCACCAGGTAGATCTGACCTGGGATGAGGACGAAAAGTGAGCCAAATCCAACGATGAATGTTCCAATGATAGGAACGATCCAGTGAACGCCATTCTCCGTGGTCCAGCCATAGATGAAAAGACCCAGTGGGGTAATGGGACCCAACCATTTCATGAGAAGCAGACGATCCTCTGGCCGAGGAGCGGCATTCTCGTCGCCCTTCTTCCGTCCAAGGAGTTTGTCACTGGTTACAGAAAACATGACAAGTCCTAGACCCATGCCTATTCCAAGACCGAGATAGGCCAGTCCAGCGACACCGGGATTGAAGCCATACGCATCTTGGAAGACAGAGGGGAAGGTGGCGAACAGCAAAAAGATCAGACCAAACAGGATACCAGAGTAGAGTGATATCAGCAAGACGATTGGTGAGAATATGAGTAGTTTGAAAGGCCGGACAATGGCTCTAGCAAGCATTTGCCCTGGGGTTTCATCTCTGCTCAATTTGGGAATGAGCTTTTCATTTCCAGTTTGCTTACGCAAGCGAAGGGCCTTCTTTCGTAAGATGACGCTGTAATTTGTCTCTTTCATAAGAGCGAAGGTCGCAACAGCGATGGCACCAGACTGGGATAACCGTTAGAACAGAGCATTATATAGCAGTCAAAGAGCGAACTTGCCATAATAAGGAGGATGCGAAATGTCCATCGCCATCCAACGTTCTCAGCAACGAAACCGCCTATGATAGGACCCATGACCTAATGTTGTGTTAGCGCATAATCGGGAAACAATTAGTAAAAGACTTACAGGTCCGAGAAGTGGTCCGACAGTGAAAAGAGCCATGGCCTTTCCGCGCTCCTCTTGAGGGAACAAGTCTGCCACTGTTCCGCCTCCAATACTCATTGGTCCCGAGGCAGCACAGCCAGCGAACATTCGAAACACAAGAAACATGGTGACATTGGTGCTGAAAGCACATCCAAAGGTAAAAGCCATGTATACCACGTTGCAGATGTAATAGATTATCAGACGTCCGTACAGCTCAGAGAGAGGTCCAAGAAAAAGAGGGCCGACTGCAAAGCCCAGGACGTAGAGACTGACCGTCATGGCTGTGATGGTGGAGTCGGTGATGTTGAATTCCTTGACTAGCTCTTCTGCGCCAGGCGCGAACATGGTGGCAGCCAGGTTTCTGATTGACAGTCAGAGACATGTTCATCGGGGTAGATATTGGTGATTGGAGGGAGATACTTACGCAGCGAGAGTCAACAAACTCACAATGGCCACATGGAGATTCTTCTGCGTCTTTGACCAATTGAGTGGATGTTCGGGGTCATTTGGGCCATCCCAATCGACGACATTGGGATTCGATTGAGGCTCATCAACCATTGTGCCAGCAGTCGATAGAGGCTTCTCCTGTCCTTCAGGTCCAACATCCTCCCGACTACCAGCCTCTAACTGAGCATTCTGAAAGCCCGACTGAGACATCTAGGTCGCTGTTGACAGGGTTGTTGCGATAAACAATGGAATACTTCCGTTTTGGACCAATGTGATTTTTAATGGGGTGATAACGCAAGCGTTGAGACTTGGCATGCTGCATGCGACGTGCGTGCAACCTGCTTTTTAGAGTGGATCTACAATCACAGACATCTAAGCCTCGAACAATTGATGTTGTTATATGGGCGTGGATGGTGGGGTCATAGTAAGCAGCTGAGTCGTTGGTCAGTAACATAACAGGGCTGGAGCATCGGCCCGGACATGCACAACGGAGGATCGGAGCGGAGGGTCGGATCGGATGATGAAGCTAGCAGGGGTCAGGCATGCAACGTGCGTAAGATGCAGTGAAATACCGTAACTTGGCTTGTTCAATCTGGGTTAGAATCTTATTCTGTCAGCACATTATCTCCCAGCGTAGAATTAATCTGCTCCGACCTCCACGGCCATCTACACCGTTTGTTTACCTCTTACATCCGAGCTTCCCCTTTCTAAATTTATTGCCCATCATTCCAAGCCATGGCAGACCAGGAATCGCGTCCTCCAGAGTGGGGTCCTGGGAAAACACCCCAAGGCAGAGCTCGTCTCCCCTCGAGCAGACCGCGGGAAAAGCCACAGCTGTCGTGCAACCTGTGTAGAAAGAGAAAGTATGTTACACCATGCCATGCACTTTGGCATCTTCTCATTTCCGTTGTCTTCTCCGATATGACAGGCCCCCACTTGCTGACGTTTCTGGTGTAAGACTTCGCTGTGACCGCCAAAAGCCTTGCAGTAGCTGTGTACAACGAGAGCTCGGACTGTCGTGCACGTATCCTTCTGACAGAGGCACAAGCAACGATGCGGCATCCCAGCCTCGTGTAACCACACAGGACCGCATCCGCCACCTTGAGAGTCTTGTGTTCGATCTGATGCAGCAGTCTTCCTCCGTCAACCAGATTCAGCACGGAATTTCCTCCGTTGGTAACACGCACTCCACCTCCTCTCCCGCGGACGCTGCTGTAACTACACCCGCCGATTACGGGAGCATGCAGTCCACGGGCGGAGGAGCGAATTACGTGAGCAGTTCTCACTGGGCTGCGGTGCTTGACGGGATTGCCGAGCTTAAGGATCATTTTGATAATGAGGAGCCGTCTCATCTTGATGTTCAGGATCCTGACTCGCCATGTGCGGAGATGACTAGCCCTCAGTTGCTGTACGGCTGCCCCAAGACTGCCAACAAGGACGAAATCCTGGCGTCGATCCCTCATCGCCCGGTAGTAGATCGATTGATCTCACGCTATTTTAATTCCTTTGAGATGTCACCAGGTTAGTCCTGTCCAACTTTATCGTGTACCGTTCCCCTGCTGACAGCTACGCCACAGCCGTACTCCACAGCGTGCAATTTCTCAAGGAGGTACGGAAACGATGCCCATTGCCCTATTAAGACTGACTAACCGCTATGACCTTAGTATGAGGAATTTTGGGATGACCCAGGTGCAGTCTCGCCCCTCTGGTTGGGCCTTTTGTTTACGATAATGTGCTTGGCAGCCCAATTCGAAAAGTTCCGCCTCGACCCTGGTGTCCAGTCCCCCGCGGCTCTGTCCATGGAAAGAGATCTCCAGAAGATGGCAGATACGTACAGGCTACGGATTTCGCAATGCCTCGTTCTTGGCAACTATACCAAAGGAGGACCTTATGCATTGGAGACGCTTATGTTGTACATTGCGGCTGAGGTCTTTTCTAGTAGTGACGCTGAGATCGACATATGGATTCTGATGGGGACTACGGTCCAGCTTGCCCTGCACATGGGCTATCATCGAGATCCAAAGCACTTCAAGAGTATGTCATCTTTTACCGCCGAGATGCGGAGAAGGGTTTGGGCCACTGTTGTTGAAATGGACCTTGGACTTTCAGCGCAGAACGGCTTGCCTCGGATGATAAAGCAGTGGCAGACTGATACACAAGAACCCTCAAACCTTCAAGACAGTGATTTCGACCAGTCCACGGTTGATATGCCGCCATCAAGGCCTGAGACGGAGTTGACGCCTATGCTGTATCGTCTTGTCAAGGCGAGGTTGATGACGACCGTGGGCTACATCTGGGATTTTGCGGCGGATGTCCGGCCATATACGTGGACTGAGGTTGAGAGAATGGATAACAAGCTGAATGAGGCACGCAAGTCGATCCCTGACTGTCTCAAATGGCATTCCTTTGCCCGATGCATCACCGATTCAGCCCAGATTATCATACAAAAAGTGGTTCTAGAGATCGTTTTCTACCGAGCAAAGATCGTGCTTCACCGCAAATTCATGTTTGGACCCCCAGCAAACTTTGCAGATTCCAAGAGAATTGTCTTGGAATCAGCCCTCAAGCTCCTAGACCACCAGCATATGCTCCAAGAAGAGATGCAGCCTTTTTGTCAGCTGTATCAAGAAAGATGGAGGGTTTCGTCATTAGTAAACCATGACTTTTTGCTCGCGACAAGCATTCTCTGCTATTACCTGCAGAATACGAAACGCGAGGGCATGCCGCTTTCTGACTCGGCATCGGTTGACGAAACCATCTTGAAGGCTCTTAGAAAATCTTATGATATCTGGCTGCAATCAAGTAACTCTTCCAAAGAGGCAAGAAAAGTTGTTAGAGCGTTGACAGTGGTTCTCGGAGTCGGTAATACTTCAGGTACAGATTCAGGGTTTGACTCAAGTATGTCCTTGGGAGTACCTTCGGCATATGCATCATCCAGCGTCAACGATTATCACCCAGGTAAGTCCAGTTAACAAAGTTTTCGTTTAAGCAGTGGAGTATCACGGATGAAAGCTGACATTTGAGGTGATAGAGATTCCTAATGGTCTTGGCTCACAATTTCCAGTGCTTGATGGCACCATGATGCCCAACTGGGCCACGTTTGCAGATGATTTATTCGCTGCGCCAATGACGACCCCGAATTCGGAATGGCAAGCAATGGATGGTAAGTCAACCTTGAGGGTCCCATGTACTTTCAGGGTTTAATAATTAGAGCTGTAGAGACGGTGGATACAATGGGGACTTTGACATGGCCTTGGAACTTGCAATGAAAAGCATTGGGGAAAAGTGGATGGCGAGAATCTAGAATGACAAGACAGGATGAGTTATTTGACGGATAAGAGCTCGAGTTTAATAATTCCATGATAAATTTTAATGTTAAATCCTGTCATTCTGCTGATAAGGTTGTCGCTTCAAGGACCAATCACTGGGGCTCAAGTGCGACAGTGCTGGATTGGAAGACGGTCAGTTCTTATACGAAAACTAGTAGCAGATTCACCCCCTGTATTCTTCTGGCCGAACACTAAAGCTCGTAAGTGCGGCCCGTTCCGAAACGGAGAATGACCAAGCTGTCAGCGGAAAAGCATCCCGTCACCCCATGTATTACGCACCAAGCAAGAAAAGGAATGTCAAGGGATGACGTCTAGGGTACAGGGAGCGGAGACTGACGAGGGTCATGATGTGATGAGCCATTCGCCGCGATGCTGCTGTAGTCACGGAAAATAAGACAGCCCCCGCCTGCAGGTGATCAAATGTTGAGCACATTTACAAGGGCCTATCAAAACGGATTGGCTTATCTGCGGCTCAGTTTACGCCCCGATGCGATTATTTGCGGAAACAGTGGACTCCGCTTTAGAGAAAACGATGTCTCGCTTGCTTCTGTCAAGAGACACGATTTCGAGAAACAAGTTGGTTCTACGGCTCTTGCTTCTCACGTCAGAGGGAACCTTGTTGCCATTAGCGGCGGCAGATCGACTGTGCCTTAGTGAGTTATCTGTAAGACCTAACCAAGTTTGCACAGGGGTCACGTTGTATCACCGGCTGCCTTGGCACGCCTGAGTGGGGTACTGTTCCAAGGAAGAGTGTGGCTGTCGTAAGCTCTTGGCTGTATTGCGGGATAAAAATGAACACACCAATGAAGCACATGGTGCCTTCTCGGATGCTAAAACACGGGAGTGACGGATCACCTGGGAGTATTCCTATTGGATCATGTCTGGGCAATGTGCTTCCATCAAACAAGGCTGTCGATACCTTGCGTAACGAGGAGACATGATAGGTGTACTGTAAGGTTTATAGCTAATGAGGCTATTTTGATAGGGATGTATTTATATCTGTATGTAAATTGCATTGGTGTTAAAATATTGATCTAATTGGCTTAGGCTTGACTACTAAGCTATTGCGCTATTAGAACTAGCTATGAAACCTGGCTTAGGATAGTATACAGGTAGACCTAACACCTACAGTATATACCTTATAGATACATCTTACCTATTCTATCATGTCTCAGGAGATGGTGGAACTTATGACTCAGGAGCCTAAGCGACACTTGCGGTGACACAACAAGGAACTCTATACTTGGCCTTGAATCAGAGATTCTTGCACAGCACATTCTAGAATGATTGGTTCTTTTGCGAAGTACATATTAACTAATGGTGTCCTGACTGGCTGGTGGATCATTGCCAAAATATATTCAGAGCCTAGGCGCATTATTAACCTTCTCAAAAGGCCTGAGCATCGTCTAAAGATATACAAGCTAAAAAATCACTCAAACCAACGTACATAATGTTCCCTCCTTTGACGCAAATAAGATATCAGGCTGGGGTGGTGTCTTGACGTAACAACCAGCGGCAATTATGCATTCCCATGTGCCAGTGGGGTGGCTGTAACCCTCTTTGCATTGTCAGCTCAGCTGCAGCTTATGCTGCATCAACATTAAGCATAATTTGTACAGGCAACTCTGGCGCTCTCGGCTACTGCACCCTTCCTCGAGGGGTCGGAGTCCTCGTTTGGCGCCTCAGAATGGCGGGTGGCCTGAGGTCTTCAGAATGCTGACCAGCCAGAAATATGACTGCATGCATAACTTGGCCTCGCATCCGTCTCAAGAGGGAAAATAGCCAACACTGAGCAGTTCTGAACAAAGCGCAAGGATTAATTGAGACATATAGGCAAGAGCCACAGTGGCCTCAGAACAATTATATAGGGAGATCCATTTACCTGATACCAGGCAAGAAGGCTGCTGTTACACTGTCACCTTATTCAATGACCTCATTGGTACCCAGTGACGGTTCCACTGCAAGAATTCTCCGTCTTTGTCTGTGCGACACCAAGTTCCATAGCAAGCACAAACAGTTACCGACACTTTAGTTAACAGATATGTCAACCCGGAATAACCAATCCATTCGGTCTTCATGCGACCGATGTCGCTCGCACAAGCTCAAATGCACTGTTTCCCCGGAAAACTCTCGCTCGGGGCCCCATCGATGCACGAGATGCATCAGAGCACAAGTGACGTGTGTCTTTGGGCCGCGAAGCCAATCAAAGCGGACTTCCAATAATAAAAAGAACACAAACGACAAGTCCAAACCTCAAGACTCTGAACTTCCGCAGATGAGCTCACCCCCTGTTTCTTCATCGTCTCTTACTGGGATAAACCTGGGTTCGCCTGGATCTTGGACTCCGTGGATCGATGACCTTGCATGTCACGAGACGGAAGAGCCGCTAGCTATTGATGTCACTGCGGCTGGTGATGCGAGTGATGGAGATTTCTGGGCGGACTTTGGGATGAGCCAAAGTTTAAATATTTTCGACCTCACCCCGTCGACTATGCCAGCAAACAGTTATCCCCCGCAGTATCCGGCCGCTTTTGATCACATTGCGCCACCCATGAAGTCCAGCAGCGAGGCTGCGCACTTGATGGGCAGATCGGTGGCGTCGGAGCATGCTTCTCCACACGCAATCGTGCAGCTTTCAAATCTTGTCACAAAGATTCACGAGACTTCAAAGTCTCTGGAAGAGAGTCCATGGTCCAATGTTCCGGACACAAAACAGCTGCGAAACTATCCAATTGGTCGCGTATTGAGCCTATCTCAGGATTTCTGTTCCGTCTTGAGCTACATATGGGGCAAAAGTTCCATGTCCTCCGATGGTCACTCGTCAGGAAACGGAAGTTCTCCAACACCGTCGGCAGATATGCTTGATTGCCCCGAGGCACCATCATCTATCACGATGGCCCCAGATACAACTACGAGCACGTCCATGGCCGCTTCAGCCGACATGCCCACCATGCTACTGGTTCTGAGCTGCTACACGTCGCTTATCAAACTGTACAGCTTGGTATTTGCCCATTTCCAAAACCATCTGTCTCATCTCCCTGAAACTCCGTCTGGGTACCCTTCCCAGACAACGCTAGCCTCTCATAGGTGGGGCCTGCAGCTAGGAGAACTGCCCTCCGCGGACGAAACCTGCACAAAGATTTGCACCGCTGTCCAAATTCTCCTCGATGCATTTCAGTCCGTGGAGGACGTTGTTGGTCTTCCGAGGTCGATCAGCGCAGTGAATCAGAGGACATGCAATGTTGACTGGATGGACTTTAAGCCTGAAATGAGTCGAAACTCGCTTTGGACTGATTATCTGGTGCATTTTGTTGTCAGGTCCAACAAGTTTGGGGCTGATCATGAGCACTGTGAGGAAATGAGAGAGTTATCGACCAAGGTTAGATCGCTGAAGGCGTTGATAAGGGAAAAGATGAATCTTTGAAGCCTATAAAGTAAATCTACAACAGATATGTATTCAAGGGAGAAACATTTCATAGAGCGGATATCTAGGTTGGGCGACGTAAGGAGTTGAAAGAAAACTGGGTTTTAAGAAAACTTCAAAAGAATATATTCGATTTCATTATTGATACTCGTACTGCCGCGCCTCGTTCTTCAGGTCTCAATTGATGTGGCGATTTGACGATGCCCATCTTTTGTTTTGGCATCTATTATGCCAACTCATGCGAACGGGGATAATCGTCGCCTGATGAGATCACTCTGATCCATTCCCGAGTCATCTTCATCACACTCGCAATCGCTTTCTATACTTTTGTGGTCGCATTCCTCTACGTCGCCTTCATTGTATGGCAACATGACTACCTTCACCTCACGAACTCGATGTCGCTTTGTTGAGTCTTCACCCAATATTCCCCGTTGAAGTCAGACCTCGAGGCCTTTTCTTTCTGTGTTGGCTTGATACATCTGGAGATATCATAAGCTCAAAAGTATCGGGCCACACTTCAGCCTTGTCTAGTCCAGAGGTCCTAAGCTACGGTGTCATTTTTGGCTTACCTGACTGCCTCGAGCTCTCACATCGAGCGGCAATCACTTACCGACGGATATCCTGCGTCACCAAGACGGTTATTGCCGCTGCCAAGATGAGCCCCTCAATCTACTTCGGCCTCCGAAGTGAGATGTTACATACAACCTCACCAAAATCGCCGAAAAAGCCCGATCAACATGCCGAAGTCATGCCAAATGCTTCTAACTGAGTGTAAATGCTGCTTACTTTTCATATTAAATCTATTCTTGTGCGTGTGGAAACATTTGTCTGGAAAGTTGACACACGAACTGTTTATAATGATGAGAATTCATATGTACAAAGGGAAGGGGACAACAATTGAATATATAGCTAAGTAAAAGCAATCTAGCGTAATTCAGGACTCCATTTGGAACACAAGCTTCTTTCCAGAAATCTTCTTCTCACGAATATCCTCAATTCCGCCAAGAACTTTTTGAAGTCCGCCCTGCTTCACGATAATGGGATGAGGCCTAATCAATCCATCATCCAAGAGCTTCCGTAGAACAGTCGTCCAATAAACACCAAACTCTCCCATCTCTGCATTTGCAGGTCTCCAGTGAGGTTCTGGCCAATGTATTTCTTTGCCTAGCATCTGAGGGCCCATGATCCAATCTGGCTTGACCATCTTACGTGTCCGAGCTACTGCTTCTGAGTATGGCTCTAATGCAGTGTACTTGCCACCAGCACGTCCGATAGCTTGATAGCAGAACTGCATGCTTGATGTAGTTGAGATGCAGTCTAAGGCATACCGAATCTTGTTCCTGGTATGCTTTCTGATATCTGCAGTGCAGTTGGGGTCTTGGTAGTCAAAGACGGCGCTGGCGCCGTATGACTTGACCAGGTCGAAATTGCGAGGTGAGCATATTGCAATTGCTTCAAACCCAGCGAGCTTGACAAGCTGCACTGCCGCAGTACCAGTGGCAGATGACCCACCGTATACCAAGACCGGTATCGATTCTTTGGTTGGTTCAAGAGGATTTCCTGGCAGATCCAGACTCTTGAACAAAGCCAGACCAGTGGTCATGAAACTTATACCAAGAGAAGCGCCCTCTTCAAAGCTCAGATGAGGCGGAATCTTGAGCAAAATCCATTCCACGGCAGCCGTATACTCGGCAAAAGCACCGACGGTAGGATCAAGAGGATTCATACCCATTATGGCAGTGCAGACTCGGTCTCCAACATGAATATCGCACTTTGTTGCATCAGGGCCAACCTGTTCTACAACACCTGCGAAATCAAAACCTGCGACTGCACCGGTCGTGACGTAGGGTCCGATCATCTTTGTGTCAACTGGATTTACAGACACGGCTTTTGTTTTGATCAAGACCGAGTCGCCCTTGATATCAGGGACGGGCTCCGTCTTGGACAGGCGAATGCCCCCCTCTGAGGTGCCGACCAGAGCGGTTTGGAGACGTTGAACCATGGTGACAAGGTGGTAAGAGGGTATTGTGACGTGCAGAGATGTCGGATATCAATCGTAATTCTTTGACACGTTGAGGAGAATTAAACAAATTTACTTGTCAAATTTGGGAGCTGAAATCATTTCGCAACATGAAGTCGAGAAAGTTCGGCAAGCAATTCATCAGGGTCGCGTACCGAAAAAGTCCGAGGACAGGATCGTCGACACTGCAACCGAATCGGAGTTTTTGAGGGCTTGATAAGAAGTGAGATGTTATTCTGCGACACGTCCGGCTTACTACAGTCAGAAAATGGTGAGGATTGAAGCCTAGGGTTCCTGTAATATCCCCGTAGTCTTTGATGCCTGCACATCAGAGTCATTGTTGTAGCAGAGACATGAAAGAAGGGTTGAGTTGGCATCTCGATTGGCAATAAAATGTAATAGAGAAATCTGATAATGCGAGATAGAATTATAAACTTCATTAATAACGTACATGATAAGCGGG
>PVQB02000047.1:0-99547 GCA_002980475.2 Fusarium beomiforme | reverse complement strand
TTTTTTTAGATTTTTAGCTAATTTATTTAAGTGCTAAAATACTATAGGGTAAGCTGTTTTTAGCCGCACAGTATACCGATCCACATGCTTGTTTGATCCACAAGCTTATCGTGCACGTTACATGAATCATTAGCCTTCATCTAGCGTTTCAATCCAAGCTATTTCGTTCGGGTTTCGAGCAACGTATCCTGTATCATCTATTTTGATTTCGAATAAAATGCAGTAGAATGGTACTCATTAATTGAAACAAGGTTTATCGTTCTCGTTGAGATATTGGTTGGCGTCGTCAACATAAGCTTACTGACTGCTGCTGCCTCGGGCCTGGCGGGATACCCCGCTCCACCAAGGTCCATAATCATTCCTCATTCACCGCAGTGGGTTCTCACTGCACAAGAACAAACATCCCCAATTTTCTCTTCTTACATTTCCTATGAGACGCGTATTTGCGAAAATGGAAGCCCTTGCCCGGAAGCAAATGGAAAATGCCATCGCATTGCGCAAACCAGCACCCTCACTTCCGTGGCAACCCGACAAACCTTGGCAGCAGCCCTGCTATCAATGGAGCAGCAACGCGAATGAATGGCAGCCACATCAAGCATCCGAGCAAATGACGAACAAGTTCAATGCGACGAAGTTGGTGGTTTACAGTTGGAACATCGACTTCATGTTGCCTCATGGCGACAGCCGGATGAACTCTGCTTTGAAGCATCTGGAGGAGCTGAGTCGCCTGCATCGATCTGACGACAAGACGGCTGTTGTCATCAATATTCAAGAATGCACACCCTCTGATCTAAAGCTCATTGGCGAAAAGAATTGGATACGCGATAGCTTCTACCGAACTGATGTTGATACTGCAAATTGGGCTTCGGGCGCATATGGTACAACGACCTTGATCGATCGCCGACTGCAAGTTCTCTCCTGTTTCCGAGTGCATTACTCGGCAACTCAGATGGAGCGCGACGCGCTATTCATAGATGCAACAACATCCGGCCAGAAACTTCGACTTTGTAACACTCACCTCGAATCTCTTGCCCTCGAACCGCCGCATCGCCCAGCACAAATGCAGCTCATCGCTTCAAGCATGCACGCAAAAGATATATCGGGCGCCATCGTCACTGGTGACTTCAACGCCATTCAACCCTTCGACAAAACCCTTCACACGGACAACGATCTTCAAGACGCGTATCTTCAACTCGGTGGCCAAGAAGGCGACGGTAGGGATGATAACGGAGGGTATACATGGGGACAGCAGGCTTTGCCGGAACTCCGCCAACTATATGGCTGCTCACGCATGGATAAAGTGTTTTTCTGTGGAGACGGGCTCAGGCTTTTGGAGTTTGAAAGCTTTGGGGGTGGCGTTGAGCCGGAGGAGGAGGATGTTCGGAAGGATTTGGTTTCGCTGGGGTTTGAGAAGCCATGGATCACTGATCACCTTGGCGTCACGGCCATTTTCGAGATCAAGACTTGAACAAACTGCCTACGACTGCTTATCAATTTATCAGTGGAGCGGTAGCAATCGTTTCATATCCACCGGTGATCTTACATGACTAGCTTGGCCAGGTTTAGCGGGATGGACTGGTTGTCAGCACTTGTCAACAATTGGTTTAAGCACCATGGGCGATTGCAACATGATGAGCCAGTTAGAAACTCTTTAAAGCGACGTCTTGCCCTGCCGTATTCGTACATAGTCAATCTCCTGAGGTAGATAAAAGATGTCAAGCATCTCAATTCTCTCATTAGTGAAAAATCGACATTGATCCTCAAGTGCTAATACAAAATGACCAATACAGCGCTTGAGATAGTATCGCGGCCAGCGATTGCTGCGCCGCTCATCCTGATGGTGTCCTACGTCATATACCAGCTCTTCCTCAAACCGTCCGATTTGCCAGACCTGCCTATCATCGGTGCGCGCAAAGGCGATTGGTTCCCTATTCTACAAGCGAAAATTCGGAATTCTCTCGATGTCAAAGCAGCGCTAAACTCGTCGTATATTCAGTACAGGGAACAAGCGACCATTTTCCCGCTGATAGACGGTGGGAATATCGTCTACCTTCCACGCTCAGATACCAAGTTCGTCAGTGAACAGCCCGTCGATGTTCTCAGCATGCACGAATCAGCGCAACAGGATTTGCAAACGGATTACACTACTATGGATCCATCTCTTACCCACGATCCTATCCACTTGGAATTAGTCACCACCACCCTGACCAAGGAGGTTGGAAACCTCATCCCGGATCTCGCTGATGAGATTGAGCATTGTGTGGATAAGCACCTGGGTGACTGCAAAGACTGGACTGAGGTCTGTGTGATGGAAACTGCACAGAAAATACTGAGCGGCATCACCAACCGAGCATTTGTCGGTCTTCCGCTGTGCCGAAACGAGGAAATGCTTAAGTTGGGTATCGCATTTGCCCAAGACATTCCTATCTCGTCAATGATGATGAAACTATTTCCACAATTCATCAAGCCGCTGGTTGCACCGCTTGTCACCCGATCCAACAGGATTCACACTCGCGAATTCGAGAAAATCCTAGAACCGGAGATCAAGGCCCGTCTGGAGAAGTATGATGATGGAGATCAGCGTGGCAAGTCTGATCGGAATGATTATCTACAATGGTTGATTGAGCAAGCCAAGGACATTGGCAACCCGAAAAACTGGCAAGTCAGCGCGCTTGCTCAGCGTGTTCTGCTCCTCAACTTTGCGTCCATTCACACCACGACTTTTGCCGTCACGCATGCTCTTCTCGACATTGCTTCATCATCTCCCGATCTCATCGTTGAGCTTCGCGAGGAAGTAGAAAGCGTGCTACGACAGCATAACGGCAAATGGAACAAACGCGCTGTCGCGCAGCTCGAAAAACTAGACTCGGCCATTCGCGAAAGTCAACGCAAAAACTCCATCGTCGCTATCGGAGTTTCTCGTACCGTCGTGGCAGAAAAGGGCGTGACGTTTCCGTCGGGCACGCACGTCCCCAAAGGTCTGAGGATTGCTGTCCCAGGATACTCAGTGCTGCAGGACAGTGAGATCTACCTTGACCCAAAGGTTTACAAGCCTCTGCGTTTTTACGATGCGCGACAGAATGAGGCAGACGAATATGTCAAGAGTGCACGTAATGCTTTGCCAACCGCGTCGCAGGATTTTTTGGCGTGGGGATTGGGACGGAACGCGTGCCCGGGGAGGTTCTTTGCGAGCAATGAGATCAAAATGTTGCTTGCTTACGTTTTGCTCAATTACGATATTGAGCATTTGGCGGAACGGCCGCGAAATACTTGGATTGCCCAAAACAGAATACCTCCGACAAAAGCGACGTTGAGCGTAAGAAAGAGAAACTGTATCTAATCGACTCTGACAATTGACTATACTCTCCTCCAAATGAAGGATGCGAACACGAGAAGGATTCGCTTGTTGACAATGTTCACGTGACACCGCGTTGTTTTCCTGACAAAGGAGGATTTAACCCTATCCTCTGTCTGACGCGTATTCTGTGACCTCATTCTTTTCCTGCACATTCAAGACCCTTGAATAATCTTTCGACATGTCACCAAACTCTACTGATATCTCATTCTCCTGGGAAAGATCAGCTAGGGGCGTTTGGGAGCGAAAGGTCGACGAATGTGAAAGCTTTTACTGGCTTTATACGAAAGAAGGCCATGGATGTTACCCGATTACTGCGTGCGCTTCTTTCCGAGTCAAGACTTCGACTGCGAATGCAGTGGAAAAGGCCTTGAAGGACGCATGGGTCTTCCTTCGTCACAAACACCCGACACTGGGTTCTCATATCGAACAAGACGATCAGAATGGCGGAGGGAAAAGAGTGTACAGACCTTTTCAGAGCGACGCGAATGTTCAACATTGGTTGATCTCGGCGTTCAAGGTCGTCGACTGTGATAAGAGCGCTCTGGAGTGGTTCAACAACGATGCACCTGTCTTCACGGTTCCAACGGTGTATATCATCAACTCCAAAGAGGATGCGACTCACCAGACCTTGTTTCTCCGATGTCCTCACGATATTGCCGATGGTGTTGGCATTCTCCAGCTTCTCAATCAGTTGTTTACTCAGGCTGCCCAGCTTTACACGCAATCACTTGAGTACAAGTACCCATTGCCGGACGAGGACCTCGGCACGAGACTTTCGCCCTGTCTCCGTGTCGCTGCGTCTATTCCCAACCCGTTATCTGAGGCTCAAGTGCAGCGCTTCCAGCATGTTTTAACCAGAAATGGGGAGATATACAATCATCCTAGCCTCATGAGTCTACCTCCGATCTCTTTTCCAGGCACCAAACCCAGATTGGAGGCGAAGCGAATCGCCATTCTGATCCCCAAGAATTTATCAACCCAAATTCTCTCCAACTGTAAGACTGTCGCATCGGGAGTCAGTTTGACTCACACTTTCGTCTCCGCGTTGGCAATGGCCCTTGCTGAGTTTCAACCTCGTAGAGAGGAAGCTTATACAGCCCGCTATGTTGATCGGCCCATGCTCAATCTTCGCCCCTTCTGCCAAGAGCCCTACAAAACTCCGGATCACGCAGGTGCTACATATCACGCCGTTTGCGCGCAGGCTTTAGCCATCGATGTAGAAGTTCCTGGATTAGCCGACGATAAAGATGTTGGATTAATAGCTTTCTCCGAATTTGCTACCAAGGTTCGGGATTTCTATAACCAGCACAAGCCGACTTTGTTAGAGGATATCGACGAACAAGTCCTCTTCGCACCCTTGACCTTCCAATCCTTGACTCCCCCTCCCGGTGCAGACCCTTGGCGTGTCTCTGACCCGCCGTTTTGCCCTGTTTCTCTTTCGTCGATCGGCAACTTGGCTTCGATAGTTTCGCCCTCTAACGAGATATTTGAGTTCTCCCATGTCTGGGTCGCTAGTCAATCCATTGCTGCTGGTGTTGCAGTGTTTCTGGGCAGCTGGGATGGAAAGATTGAGCTTTCTAGCGTCTTCAACAGTCAGTTTCATAGTGAGGAGTATATTCAGAAGTTTTTGGAGTGTATTCTCAAGCATGTGTATCGAGGTCTGGATATCCATGAAAAGTAAACGTGCGGGACTGTTGAATGTCAAACAGTTACCTTTCAGGCAGGCAGAAACAAGGAAGTAGATCGATGAACAAGACTGTTTACACTCACCCGAACTTCGATGTGGATGCTCCTAGGTGCAAGTTCATCCCTAAGGAGAAGCTATGACGTCTTGCGCAGCTCGGACATCCATGGGGAGGGGATCAGCCCTGTAAGAATGACTAATAACAAAAGAAATGACCAATAAACTCGTCTATAATAATCCCACTGGCAATGACTTGTCTCATTCTTATTCTTGACTAGCGACCGCAAGCCACGGTTAGGCTAAGTATCCTCCTGCCATGTTGAGATACACTTGGCGCGCTGATCACTTGTTGATTGGCTACCCCTCCAACTCCACTAACCTCATTCAAAAGCGATCGTATCTACTGAACCGAATATACGATCTTTCAGGCGACATGTG
Organism: Fusarium beomiforme; assembly: GCA_002980475.2. NCBI lineage: Eukaryota > Fungi > Ascomycota > Sordariomycetes > Hypocreales > Nectriaceae > Fusarium > Fusarium beomiforme. The sequence continues at coordinate 94,067 of PVQB02000047.1, read as the reverse complement.
ATAATTATAACTCGGCATTTTCATACAGCTGAATGGGGTAGAAGAGGGGAAGTTGTCGATGATCATGTATTTAAGTTGATACTTCATCACCTTATGGTTCGTAAAAGAGAGATTAATCTAAAACTGAATACAACCATGAAGATGTTTTGTATCTCAGATTTCCTCATTTTCGCAGCTTTCTTAAGCTTCTCAGTGGCTAGCTTCGATGGCAACATCAACTATGGGAGCCCTTCGCCTCGGCATACCCAGTTCGGCATCGACGTTGAACAAATTCAGCGACGTTCATGGAAACGCGGAAATATCGCCTTCAAACCAGAAGAACTGAACTTCACCCATGGTGTTGCTTCCGGAGATCCATGGCCTAATAGTGTTATCTTGTGGACTCGCATTGCTCCAACCAACCTGTCTATGATCAACACTGCCCCGATTGACGGGACCGAACCGCTCTACAGCCATGAGACTAAGAAGTTCGTCGAGACTGATCCAAACCCTGTCTGTTTGCAATGGGAAGTTTTTCCACTTGGGAAGAATGGCCCAAAGTCAATCGTGAGTCGAGGTACGGCTTATACCACCGCGGATATAGACTACACAGTCAAGGCACGTTATCCGATGAAAACACAGCTCCTGACTAATCGATCATAGGTCGAAGCTAAGAGCCTGAAGCCATTGACTGCATACAACTACCAGTTCAGAGTCTGTGGTTCGGATAAGACCAGCCCTCTGGGACGGACTAAAACTGCACCTCGACCTGATGATGACGTCTCTGAGATAAACTTGGCTGTTTTCTCTTGCAGCGCGTACTGTAAGTACAAAGATGCTCTTTATGCAGACAGTCTCTAACCAGTGAAGTTCCTGGATACTTTAACGTCTACGGGAACGCCGCTCGGAAGGACAATCATGATTGGGTTGTTCATCTTGGAGATTATATCTATGAATACGGAACCTACACACTCTTCAAAGAGCGCGGCTCGATTCCAAAACACCCGACCTACACGCTTTACGACTATCGTACGCGCCACGGTCAGGTAGATGATCCACAATATTTCTTTTCTTGAATGTTCTAACACTAACAAGCATCGAACTGATCCGGACCTTCAACTACTCTCTCAAAACTCGGCTTGGATCACGACTTGGGACGATCATGGTCAGGTTTTGTTCTCCAAGTAGAAAAACACATGCTAACTTCTCAAAGAGCTCGCTGATAACGCTTACCGCGACGGCTACGTAGATTTCTTCGACAAGCCCAACACCTTCAAAGGGGAAGGCCCAAAGGTAGCCACGGATGCGCGCAAAGCTAATGCTGTTCGCGCGTACTTTGAGTGGATGCCGATCAGGCAAACCGACATGGATGATGGACTACGAGTATGGAGGTCCTTTCAGTTGGGTAAGCTGATGGATCTTGTGATGCTTGATACACGATTGTACGACCGGAGCAAGGGAACCGACTGTGAGTATTCTCCCGGAGAGGTTAGCAGCCCTCATGTTCTAAATGGACCCAGATGTCAACGACAAGTACATCGAGAAAATAAGCGATGACCCGAGTAGGACACTGATGGGAGGCCGACAGGAGAACTGGTTCTATCGGTCGCTATCTGAATCAAAAGAGCGCAATGCAACCTGGCGCGTGATTGGAAACCAGATCGTGTTCTCCCATATCAAAGGCGATGCTGCAGGAGGAGGAGATACTTGGGATGTACGCCTCCCAACTCATCGTCCTTGTTCATGGCTGATTTGTATTGTCGTAGGGCTACGTCGCAAACAGAAACAGAACACTCAATCATCTGTATAAGAACAAGATCGACAACAACATCTTTCTTTCTGGAGACAGTCATATGAACTGGGTTTGATGCTAACATATCTATGACCATTTGCATTCCACTGACGGTTTGATAGGTTTCCGACCTAGCGTGGCTAGGTACCAAGAAATACGACTCCGAGACGGGAGAGGGTGCCATTGGGGCTGAGTTCGCAGGTACCGCAGTCAGCTCATGGGGTACATCAGGCTCCAACGCAATCGAACCCGATGCAGGTAAAATTTCCCGCAAAGCTATCGCCGAAAACAAAGAGCTTTTCTGGCAGGAAGCGTACTACCGTGGGTACTTTCAGCTGTCTGTCGCTCGAGACAAAGTATCAGCTCAATTCTTCGGCAAGTCAAATAGCCACCAGTAACAAGACCTTTGACTGACGATGAAACAGGCTCTCCATCAATCGCGACACATAATTCTTGGGAGATCTCACTAGCCAACTTTACGATCTTTGCAGGGGACAATCACATTCACAGGCCAAAGGAGGGCACTAGGGTAGAGTCTGGAGCACTCAAACACGGGCACGTGAAGCATACAAATTTGACGCTGAACACGGAGATCGGAGTTTGGGAAGTCCGAGGCTTTGACAAGATGTACCTCAACCCAAAGCCTGATTTCCTGGGTTCGTTCTAGAGACGACGTCGCTGGGACGGGAATGAGCTTAGTCTCTCCAATTCAAGCCATTCGTAATTGTGTCAATGTTTTAAAGATAGCTACATACTTGTCTATAATATTGCATCCGAAATTGACCCTAGTTACTGACATGGTGTCGGCGGACAACTATAGTTGGTAGCAGTCGCCCCAGGTACAAGGTCCACAGAGTAGGCGGGCCCGTAGCTCAGAATGTTAACCGGAAGTAAAGTTCAAGTGTATGAGACTAGTCAGCCTCACTTTGGGTACTTCCACGAAGAAATTGAGTCGAGTTGGTGGACAAATATGCATTTTGTGTCACACGACCTGGCTCAAGCGCCCACAGCCTGATTGCCAAGCCTTCGCGATAGAGAAGAGGAAAGTAGCTACAAGTGGTATCGAGAATCGATATTCACCCAAGCTTTCATTTAATATTTTTGTCTCGAGCTTCTCATCCTGTAAATACAACAATGGCCATATTGGCGACACAAGGTTAGAATATCGTCAATATGGTCAGCCACAGCGCCTACAGAGCACTACTGATTGGGCGGTTATAAACTGTAAATTCACACATTTGTTCATTCAATACACTTCTGGGCTGAGCACGAACAAGCCACCCTGTTGGCTGTCTCCTTGCGGTGTGCGGGGTTTTGCTGACTGTATTCTCAGCTGGTTGAGAGCAATATCCATAATTCCTATTCTTTCTCAACAATATCAACTGATATCAAAGTGATACGCATTTCACAGGCGGAATCTTGACGCAGTCGCTAATCGATATCGCTTGAAATATGTCAACGACAAAGAGAAAAGGCCCGGATCGGACGGTCATTCTCGACCCGGAACAGTACAAGGTTGCCTGGTTTGCTCCCCTGGAGATCGAGGCAAAAGTGGCCATATCACTGCTAGATGAAAAGCACCAGGGGCACTTCCCCGTCAGCCCTGGCGACGACTACATCTTTATACCTGGTGCAATGGGCGGCCATAACATTATTGTAGCAACTCTTCCTGCAGGTCAGGAATATGGTACCGGGTCAGCGGCTGCGCTCGCTAGTCAGCTGAAAAAGTGTTTTCCTAACCTTTGGTTTGGGCTGCTTGTTGGTGTGGCAGCAGGCTTACCTGATCTCTCCCAAAATCGCGATATTCGCCTTGGCGATGTTCTGGTTGGGCTTCCGAGTGGTGATAGTGCTGGGCTGATCGCGTATGATCTTGGCAAAGAAACCGAGAACGGTTTTGAGTTGTTGCGCCATGGCCACAGTCAAGCAGTAACGGAACCTATTGTTCGCTCTGCCATAGGTAACATAAAGTTTCAGGCGCTAAACGAAAGCGAGGCTTTCTTGCCATACTTTGAGAAAATTGCGGATCTTCAGCATGCGACGGGAACATTTGCCGACCCCGGGCAACACAAAGACATTCTATACGATGATAACGGCCAGGCCATTCAGCGCCCGAGACGACCAACGCATCAGCGAACCCGCGTGTGGTACGGGTCAATTGGATCAGGAGATAAGCTGTTGAAAAGAGCCGAGGTCCGCAACAAATTGAGAGACAAATACGACATCATTGGCCTAGAAATGGAGGCAGCAGGAATCACCAATAGAATTCCAGTAGGCGTCATCCGAGGAGTTTGCGATTATGGTGATCGACACAAGAATAAGAACTGGCAGCCATATGCCGCGGCAATGGCTGCTTCGTACGCCAGGGCATTGCTTGACGTTATCCGGCCCCCATTACCTTCTGCCTCTAGTTCAGACCCAGCTGGTGAGCGAGCCCCAGGATGCTTTCAAGGGTAGTCGTATAACAAAGGATAGTCACTGAATGTAATCTAGACAAAGGTCCTGAGCCATGTTACTATCTACCTATGATGCAGAGCAGATGCTTCACTGGCCGTCAATCAGTTTTGCAACAACTGGACACAATGGCTTTCGGCCAGGAACCAATCCACCGAATTGCACTTGTCGGACTTGGTGGGGTTGGAAAGACACAAATCGCCCTGCAATTTGCTCGCCAGGCCAAGGACAAGCATCCAGAGTACTCAATCTTTTGGGTTCCGACATTGAGCGACGAAGGTGCACAGGGTGCTTACGTGGAAATTGCCAAGTTGCTAGGACTTGAGCAGGCGAATGACGACGTTGATATCAAGAACCTTGTTCGCCAGCACCTGGAATCAAATAAGGCCGGGAAATGGCTCCTAATTGTTGATAATGCAGACGATGCTGACCTAATCCTTGGGTGGGACGAGAACCCTGGACTGGAACAATATTTACCTCTAAGTGAAACCGGTGTCATCCTGATTACAACACGAACCCGAAAAATCGCGGTTGACCTTGCCCAGTCCGACGTGATCGATGTCCACCAAATGGAAGAAAAAGAGGCAAAAGATCTCTTTAGAGGCCTTCTCATTCAGAAGGAGCTAGTCCGAGACAAAGGATTGGTCCTCGAGCTCTTGAAGAAGCTGACATTCCTCCCTCTGGCCATCACCCAAGCTTCTGCCTACCTCAATCAGAACAAAGCGACTATCCAAACCTACCTGAAGCTCTTGCAAGGGGCCGAATCTGAAGTTTCTAAAGTTCTTGGACAGGAATTTCGGGATAACACACGATACAAGGGTTCCCGACACGCCATAGGAACAACGTGGACGGTGTCATTCAATCAGATTCAGAAATCGAGTCCTCTTGCTGTTGAGTTGTTATCTTTCACATCATATATCGAGCCAAAAGCGATTCCCCTGTCCTTACTGCCAGGTGCGTCTCCGGTGGAGTTAGAGTCGGTAATTGGTACACTTTGCAGCTACTCTTTCCTGGCTCGTAGGGAAGAAGTCAACACATTCGACATGCATAGCCTCGTACACGCAGCAACACGAGAATGGCTCGAGGAGCAGGAGCGCGGACAGCAATCTTTTTATGATGCCTTACGTCACGTTGCTGTAAAATTCCCTCGGAGAAATGATGCGAACTACAATGAACGAACACAGTATATCCCACATGCGATGCGATTGCTGAGTCGCAGTGATCAGGAAAGGACAGAGTACGCATATATCCTGTTAGAAAAAGTGGGGGACTCATTCTGTGACGATAGGCGGTTCAAAGAATCAATCGAGTGCTTTGAGGAGGTATGCGCGTGGAGACAGGCCTTCCTTCCAAGAACAGATCCCGCCCGGCTAAGGTCAGAGCACAATCTTGGGTCTGCATACATCAATGACCGACGAATTGACGAGGCCATTGAGGTATTAACCCACGTGGTGGAGACTCAAGCGTGTGTACTTGGAAAGGATGACTTAAATCGCTTAGCATCAGAGCACGAACTTGGAAGAGCATATGTCCAAGCACAGGAAAATGACAAAGCAATCAAGATGCTTGAGCATGTAGTACATGTTAAAAAAGGATGGAAAGAGGAAGACCCCCATCGACTAGATTCAGAATACGAGCTGGCACGTGCATATTTAATCAACGGCAAAATAGAAGATGCAATTGGAATATTGGAGCACATCGTGGCAGTTGAAAAGAAAACAGCGTCAGAGAACAACGTCAAGTGTCTCTTATCACGGAACACACTTGGGTCTGCGTATTTGAAGAGTGGGCGGACTGACGATGCAATCCGGATACTGGAGAGATCGAGGGCAATCTGTGTGGAGACGCTTCGTGAAAATGACGATCTACGGCTGTCCGTTGAACACGAACTTGGAGTAGCCTACATCAGATGCGGGCGACTTCAGGAAGGAATTCGGCTTTTTGAGCATGTGGTAGGAATTGAGGATAGTGTTTTATTTGAAAAGAATCCTGATCACATAGCGTCGGCGCAGATGCTTGCACGGGCATATGTTGATGGCGGAAGAATCACAGATGCAATCAATGTGTTGGAGCATGTGGCAGGAATAAGAAAGGACATTATGGCCCACGAGGATATGCTTTGCTTGGCATCAGAACCCTGGTTTGCAACAGCATATCAAAAGGACAGACAAATCTTGGAAGTTATCGATCTTTTGGAACGTGTTCTGTCGATTGATGGTGACATATCGGCAGAGGATGACCTCAAACGACGCGCAGCCATACGCTTACTAGAGGGCTTTTATGTCAAACTGGAGGAGTTGCGTAATAACAAGGGCGGCCATGCTATGGCCTCATTAATTGTGAAGGGAACTTTGTTTCAAAGACTGAAAAAGGCATTGCGGGGCCGGTCTGGCAGGGTAAGAAAGCAGAAATGAACGAGTCCTGGTGGAGAGCAAAAGGAATCTTCAAATGAGAATGGCAAATTGCTCCAAACAAATACCAATAGTAGCGCCCTGACATCAAGGTAAAGAAGTAAATACATAACAGCTGCAGTTATCCTATGGTAACAAGATCTCCAGCAGAAGGCTTGAAACAATTCTAGTCGAGGCCTTTTCCTTTTTGGTCTTCTGTGGGGTTAGCCAATCCGCCCTTGTCAATAGCTTCATGTACCCCTTCACAATAGTGTAAATGTGGCTTTTCAAGCCTGTACATGGACCTATGAGGGGAGGGTGGCGAAGGCGTGGGCGCTTATGGGCTGACCATGCAGAGACGAACGTTGCATCTAATTTGAGAGCCTCACTAGAACTCTCAATCTTATCATCTTAACAATGGCCATTGTATCACGCTCAATAACCATCGGTAAACACCTCAAATATTAAACATAGACCTAAACATACTAAGTCAATCTTCCCTCCATTCCAGGGTTGCCAAAATGGTGCGAACAGAGACCCTGCTTAGCGAATACATCAACTTCAGAGACCAGAATGCTGGTTTGAGCAATGCAGAACTAATCAACAAAGAGCTCATGTTCTGCGGCGCCGCGGCAGTCAGCCATCTCTGCAATGAACAAGAGCATGGCGCAGATATTGGCGAGAACCTTCATCAAAGCGAAAGATTCCGATTCATCCGAGAACTCGACATAATTTCCTCAATTTACTCAATCGCCCCGATTAGCAAGAAAGCGGGGATCAAGTCAACGCCGCCAGTCATCGCCTGGTCCAATCGCCTTCAGACCATCTTTCTGGGTTTTTGCTGCACTCGCGACATGAACGATGTAAGGTCCGATTTAGATGTGCGCTTGGCGGCGCCCGATGGGATTGGATCGCGCTTTCACAAGGGCTTTTGGAATAGAAGTGAGGAGTTTGTGCCGCTTGTTGAATGGCTTATGAAACGATACAAGGTCGTCGTTTGCGGCCACAGCTTTGGGTGAGTGTAGATAAATACTTTTCTCGAGAATTCATACTGACCTTGCATCACAGAGGCGCTTTGGCTACTATATCGTCTTACCTAGCCATGGTGAGCCATGAACCTGTCCCCAACGCCTGGGAACAGACTCAACGAGGCATATCCATCATCACATTTGGGGCACCTTCATGTATGGTCGCTGAGCCTCGAGGAACAACGGCTACGCTTCAAATGAACTTGAGCGGCAATTTTCACCATTGCATCAATCCTCATGACTACGTCCCATTTGCACTGAACGATAGCTCCAGAAAGTTCAGGCAGGGCTTTGATGCACTGAAGACGCCGTTGGGAAACATGTCGCCTACGATTCAGATGCTATGGCCTATTTTTGAGTATTTCTTAGATCTACTCATGCAGCATACAGGAAGGTTCTGCCATTTTGGTTGCATGTACTCTATTGCGTCTGAAGTACCAGGCATTCAGAGCTGTGTTCAGACCTTGCGGGTCAACGATATCCCTCAGATTCCTAGTGCCGGCCAGGTCGACCAGTATCACAAGATGTCGCATTACTTTCACTGCGTGAAAAGCTCCGTCGGTGTGCGGTTACCTCGCGGCAGCTCTTCAGAGGCTCTTGATGGAGTATCAATCGCTGATATTCCATCAATCATACTTCCGATGCCCAGCACGGTGACCAATTGCACTTGCGTCGTCCACAGCGACCATTTGATCGTATCTCTCAACGTAAATACACCAGTGATTCAGTATCTTTTGAAAGGAGCAACCTTCAAGAAAGATACTAGAGATATTCCGCTTACGATCCTTGGATTCCCCACCAAGTCTGACCACTATCAAGTACGTATTAATTCTCGTAAGGCTTTTGAATCCATAGACTAACTTGCTCTCCCAGACTTCCGTTACGCTGGAGTATCGTATCAAAGGAGATAACGAATTTGAAGACATCGGCAAAGCGTCAATCGCCATACAGAAAGGCATTACACTCCACGACATTTTCAGACGATTGACAGTAATCGATGTCGATACTGTACGGTCTATGAGTCTAGACAGAGCCAGTTTGCCAGCGACATTTGAGAGTATCCGCCTAGCAATGATTCGTGCGCTTGTTGCCCAGATGTCCAAGGTCCAGGCTCTCAGAACTGATAACACCTCTCGCGATGCTCACTCCCCAGAAGAGGTTAGTGCCATCGATGACAAGATCAAGCCTGTCGTAAACTGCATCGACAGTCTGGTCAGCGACGCTAGCGCGCACCTTGTTGTGAACCGGCTGGGGCACGCTTTTACGATACTCAAAGTTCTCTGGCCAAAGGACTTCGAGATTGGTTCAGACTTCCATGCTTCGATGCCTGGCGCCTATGGAGATGAGGAGTCTGATACTGGCCTCCTCCACGATATCCCCCCTGACTGCCCACGCGTTTTGAGGAAGCTGATTACCGACATGGTCCTTAGTCAAGGCAGTTCAGGCATAACCCGGGCCCAGCTTTCAGTCAAACATTGGGAGGATGCCAAGAGACCGACTGCGACCAAGCAATTTGCTAAGGTGCCAACTTTTGCTGGCGCTCTTGAGACGTTCAGTCATGATCTGTATCATCGCTCGACTGACCCATCAAGACGCACAGAGCAGGCAATCTCGCAGTTCCAAGACATAATGGGTGTCATTCAATTCTGTCATCTCGTTATTATCACTCAACTTGACGCACCATATGAATGGTACTGCAAATCCACCGAGGGCCGTCCGATAACATCAGCTGCACTGGGTGCATTGCCATCTTACCTGTCTGGAACTTCGGTGTTCTCGCGGGTTCTAGCCTCGTCTTTCATGGAAAGTCTGGGAGTGGGAGCAATGTCCGCCGCAACTATGGGAGTTACTGGTGGCATAGCAATGCTGTTTGCAAGCACTGTTGCCATCAACCATTTTCTCAACAGGCACAAAGAGTACCTGAACCTGTCATTCCCCGGTGCTCTGGCTATCACATTGCAGGCACTTGGCCTACCCGTAGCCGAGTCTGACGACATAGTCGAGAAAACGCTCCTCGACCGTGTAAATCAGGATATCGAAAGCTCACGTGCGCCAGCGACGCTGGAGAAATGGAGAGTGAAACTTGAAGAAGGCTTGAAAGACTATCCTGGGGCAAAGGCCAACCAGTGGCGCATAACACCAACTTTCTTCTGGCCCAAGTGGCTTTTCAGTGTTGCTCAAGTCGCCCAGCTGCGAATTCAACTTTCTGACAAGATCTGCATTGGAGTACAGGGCTCTACAGAGGCTGGCAAGAGTCAGATGCTGACAGTCCTAACTGGTGCTTCTGAGGACTACTTCAAGCCTGGTTCCAGCAGTCTCTGCAGGACTTTGGGTATTCAGTCTTATGACTCCAATAACCTGGGAGCTATTTTTCTCGACAGCCCCGGTTTCGATGACCAAAAGCCAGAAATCAAGTACATGGCGGATGTATTCCAGGAATTATTTGCCATCATAATAATCGTCATTCCTATGGAAAGAACTCGATCTGAGGCAACCGAAAGTGCACTGCGCATCGCTATCAAGCTGCTCCGTGACCAAGAGGACAAACGCCCCCTGCGAATCCTTCTCAGTCAAGCCGATGGCTTGGATCATCACCGCAACAACAAGCAGGTTTTCAGAGACACACTACGCGATGTCAAGGAACAGTTCATGTCAAGATTCAGACATGAACTCGGCAACAACTTCACCACTTTTAGACAGCAACCGTTCCGCGATGGTATTATCTGCAAGTCGGAAAAATTGGAGGATATTGTCAAGCCGTTCTCGACGCATGCACAGATGAGTCTGGATGGCATTAGTGCCTTGGCGGATTGCCCTCCTGGCACACCGTGCAAAATTGAAAGAGCAAGTCACTTCACAAATCTGTGTGAACTCGCTGATACTGGAGAAATATGGGATATTGAGTCACTGCGATCTTGGCTTCGGGATCTCTCACCGAACAGTGTTCCCGTGTCAACTGGGCGTGTGCGGGTGTACTGTGATTAGTCTTCGATATTCGAACTGGTTTTATGTTTTCTTCAATTCCATCAATGTCCTCTAAGAATCTTTTCAAACCCACTTCCTTCAAGAAATCTTTGTCTCCTCTGGGAGTCCAGGGACCCCTGTTGCGTGTTGGTTGCAACATCTTATACCCACCTTCCATATTGGTTGATTCAAAGAGGCGAACTTGGCAAGTATCATCTGATGAGCCCCGCGATCTCGATATCTAAAATGCCGCAACAAATCGTATGACCACTTCAGAGTAGTCCATACATCTCGAACATCATGGCGGAACTACGAGCCAGTGATAAAACCGATGACCAGCCTTCGAGTGCAGGCGGCAGCCAGTCGCAGGATGAACCTTCGAACGGTCTTTTGCCCGGTCAGCATTGGACGCAGTCAGCTCAGGTAGGTCGCCATAGCGCGGACTAAGCAATAAACTTCCCAAAGGTTAACATTATTCAGGAACAGGACCATGACGATGATGACCGTGACTCTACCTTCTCAGACAATGCTAGCTCGATAGCTTCACTTTCTTCCGATATTCTCCGCTACCGCGAGATCAATGGTAGGAGATACCATAGTGAACAGGGCGATGCCCAATACTGGTTAGCGATTTTCACAGCGGTCGCTCGGGTATACATTTTTGGGCAAGTCTAGTACTGACGCAATTTCAAGGGTTTCTAATGACAGCCAATCCAACGAGGCATTGGACATCAAGTAAGATACGAACGCGCGACAAATAAGTCAGGTTGCTAAATCCCAGCAGTCATCATGTCTTGATACTTATGTACAATGACAAGCTCTACAAAGCTCCGTTAAAAGACGATATTCAGGTATGTCCAGGTCTGCTCTAATGGGGGATTGGATCGCTCGCTTACCATGAACTTTGATCAAGGCTGCTGTCGATATTGGAACAGGCACCGGTAAATATCCTGTTCTTTTTTTGATAGCAGAGGAGCTAACCTTTTCTCTACAGGTATCTGGGCAATGTATGACCTCCATTAAGTATATGTTTGGGAAGAAATAGCTTATCGCAATAGGGACTTTGCCGACGAATTCCCCAACGCAAAGGTCGTGGGAATAGACATATCACCAATCCAACCGAGCTGGCTACCACCGAACCTAGAATTGTGCGTATGATAAACCACGCCGACGGTAACCTGCTAACTCTTCTTCTAGCCAGATCGATGATTGCACCCAGGAATGGACTTTCAAGGAGAACTCACTTGACTACGTTCACATGCGGTTCTTGGTTGGCAGCATTGTTGACTGGCCTGCTTTGTTCAAACAGGCCTATAAGTGCCTTAAGTCAGGTGGCTACGTCGAAAGCCACGAGGGCTCCCCATGCATTGGTAGCGATGATGGCTCTGTGCCTGAAAACAGTGCCATGGGACAGTGGGGAAAGATATTCATGGAAGGGGGCCGGAAGCTCCAACGTCCATTCTCTATTCTTGAAGATGACATTCAAGTTCAGGCCATGAAAGAAGCCGGTTTTGTGAATATCAAGGAAGAAGAGATCAAGGTATGTATACCTACTCCAGTGTCCGTTGAGCCTCTCTTTTCTAATTAGAGTCAGGTCCCCATTGGCGCATGGCCTGATGATCCCAAGCTCAAAGAGGCTGGTCAGTATTTCCAGGCTGCTATCCTGCAGGATGTTGAAGGGACCCTCATGTTCATTGCGAACCTTCTGGGCTGGACCAAAGAAGAGATCCATGTATTTGCCGCTCAGTATCGTCGAGAGATTCGTTCTAAGACGGTTCATGGGTACTTTCGTGCAAAGGTCGTCTGGGCTCAGAAGCCGATTGAAAACTAGTGTAGCCTTTTCTTTCATTTTTACTATGGAGCAAATGATCGGCTTTAGTTATCTTGCTGTATACCTATAGCAATATCTTTGCAACTACTCGTCACCCGTAGCGAACTCTCCCCTCGCAATTTTATCACTGAGCGCCTCATTAGGCGTAAAGTAAGCTGCAAAGTCATCCCGCTTCTCAAGCAACAAGTCTACTACCATTCGGCCGAAGACAATCTCGCCAGCCGGGTTGAGGTGCGTCCTATCCCCTTCTCCCCAGTTGTAGCGTTGTGCATTCTCATTTCCAATGGCGTTTACATAGTCTGTGCTCGCTCTGTTCAATTCCAGATATTGAGCGCCGACGTCTCCTGCAGCTGAGATAGTCTCAGCAGCCCATTCCTTGAGGTTCTGGACAACCTCTCCATTCTGAAAGGTACGACGCGTGAGTGATGTGATAAAGATCTAATATTATTCTTAGTAAGAGTCAAATGAGTGAACAGATTGGAGTCTCACTGGTGTTCCGCCTGCCTCCTTGATCTGATTGCCAATATCGACTAAATTAGTGTGGAACTCGCCCAACTGCATGACCTTCTGGTCATTATGACCAAATTGAATGGTTACAACTGGCTCAAATTCGGTCTTCGCCGCACCAATGTCTTTTATGAGAGTGTCCCAACGGCCATTGGACTTCCACGATACGGTAGTTGAGCCACTGACGCCTCTATTGTCACCTTTGGCTGGGGCATTGAGATATGAGAGGAATCCATTGCCCCAGCCGCCATCAACAGCGACAGTAGAGTCGCCAATCAGGAAGAACTGTGGTGGCTTCGCAGATCTAGTCACTGGGCTCGCTTGAACAGAGCTGATAGCGGTCAGGACCAGCCCTGAAAATGGTAGTCTCATTGTAGATGTTTCGAGTATCGTTCACAAAAAGACAATTGTTTGTTATAATTGAAGATGTCGTCTAGACTTATAGATGACCAAATAAGAGAGATGTTCTCTTGTGCCAGCTCAGACTTATTAAGTAGGATTCTGGATCATTGAGTCCATCACTGGGAGTTGATGTCATGTATAAAGCTTGGAAACTAGATCCATGCCATCTTCGCGAGTCCGGTACTCTCGGGGCAATGATGCCACGAAGTCAGAGGGGGGCCGCGAGAATGGGAAGGTCACATTTCCTGTAGATGCATCGGAGCGAGATATGCCGTAGACCTATTTGGAAAGATCGGCCTTAGCTTGGTCCTCAGTCGTGGAAAACGATATCTCCGGCGGGGATCCTAGATGCAGATCATGGACAGTTCTGAAATGCCTTGATGGTCCTTTGGATGTCAGAAGACGTAAGATGTCAAGCCTAAGTAATAGAAATGCTTAGGTAAAGCTTTGGGTACTTTAGGTTGCCTTTCGACTAACTTATTCTGGCTCCGTTATTTGAGAGGTCTGAAGTCTTCTGACCGCCCGAGGGTAATCAAAGAGCCTACTAATTTCCTACTGAGTTATCTTAAATCCACATAGATGCCTTTGTCATCTGGGTTGCCAGCCAATAGCCGGTGTAGGCGACCCCTGCTTCCAGAACCTGGAGTCATATCATGAGCAATTTATTCCAATTCTCATGTGATCATTGAGTATGAACTATTGTCATTAAATCAAGCCCAAAGTACATCCGTTATCTCTTCAAACAAATTCGCCGCCCATATTGCATCATAGTCGAAATGCGGCCGAGATCCTATAGTACTTCCCTCCCTCTGAACAAGTTGAGTGCTATGTGCAGTCAGATCATCCAGGTTCTCAATATGCTCTGCTACCGCTTCATCGTCTGATAGCTTCTCATCCAGCTCAATGACCCTCGGCAGGCCAGCAACACTTTCAGAGGCGCGACGTTTGCGAGGCGCGTAGAGCGTGGTCGAAGACAAACTATGTATAGGCCCATAGGCAAGTCTTTTTATGCCAGCATCATTGAAAATAGATGTTGGTAGGTCTATTTCCGTTGGAGGCCTGCCAGTAATTAGGGCGTAGTCCAGGGAGAGTCGGAGTCGCATGTACTGGCGTGTGATGAATAGCTCATCCCAGTACTTCGTCAAGCTTTTTGATGACGGTGACAATGCCCCTTCTGCGCCCGATGATTGACGACGTCCTGGTGGTTTGGACTGATGCGGGCGCAGTGGTAGCTGAATGGGTGTTGATTGTACGATTTGTGTGATCATTCTACTGATATCTTCCGCGCCTTCAAAACGTTTACTGCACAGATGCATAGCTTGTGCGTGATATCTTGTCAATAATTGCTCTTCGTCATCTTCGGGATCTTTCGGTGCTATTCTTTCATCGATAGAGCTTAGCATTAGAGGATAGGCGATATAAGCGATGCTGAACAAGGTTAGATATGACAAGTGATCGAATAATTCGTTACTCACGCAGATATAGGAAGGTGCTGAGTCAAGCCTTCTTGAACGATGAACCCGACCAGCTTCGTCGTTTCCGTCGTGGCATAACTTATATCCTTGCCAATGTTCCGCAGTACAGCGTCGTCGATGACGCTGACTCCCTTTTGCCGCTGCTCAATCATCATAGCCTCATGGTTTCCAAGAGCAATCTGGGCAGCACTGCGATATCGTCAGTTTGGAGAGCATTAAACACTGTCAATGTCACTCACTAGGCATATATGTACACGACGCTTGATATAAGCGTCGTTGACCGGTGTGCCCCGTTCCTGCTGAAGAACTGGTATAGGGCTACGTCAGCTTCTTTCATCCAGCGAGCTAGGTTACTCCTCGCGGTCCTGATATGAGACAGAGTTGTCTCAAAGTTATCGAGTGAGTATGTAATATCGAATGCATTGGGGCCATAGCATATCGAAAGGGTGTCGGTCAAAATAACTGCCAAACGACATTGGAAATTTAGTATCTCGGCCAGCTGCCGCTTCGTTCTAGGGTCATATACGGCAGAGGCATCTGCCTCGTCGGCAAGATCCTCGGCGGTGATTGGATCTAGATTGACATTGAAGCTAGAAGGGGTGATCTGGAGGGGCTTTCGAAGACCAAGAGTGAGAACACGATCTCTCCAGAAAAGAGACCACCAAAGTCTCTTGTTGCTCTTCTTGCATGATACACTGGCCCCAGGGGCTTGGAAATTATGTGTTTGGGCAACTATGGCATTTTGGATTCCGATGGCCAGCCAAGTACTTCCCGCGTGCGGTTCGACAGCTGAAAACTGGAATGTCAGGAGTAAAGCTGCTTGGGCTTTGGTAAATGCATCGCTCTCGACCCCGAGGTCAAACAACAGCTTATGAAGTCAGAACAAGCAAAAATTGTCAAAGTTCGGTTACTCCACTGACCTTGGCTCTTCGATAAAAGATATTCCGTGCCACTTTTACATTCGTGTACCCAGCATTCTTGAGCACTACTGGAGAAACGAACTGGTCCTCGTTAGTACTTTCTTGAGACAATGGGGATATTTCTTACTGCAGACGCCGCGAAGAGCATTGCTTGAAAGACAAGCAGAGACATTTTCTTCCTTCTACCACCGCAGCTCTCTCGGCCCATGTACATATCCCAGAACTCTTTCTCGTTTACCAAAGGATAGTAAGGATGCAAGTATAAGAAGTACTGGTTGATGAACTCTTCTTGGACGGTGCGCACAGGCATATGAAAGCACCTATTGAGCTCGAGAAAATCCGCATCTTCTTCTGGAAGAGCCCGAAGGTCTTTCAATACTAGAAATGGCTGTGTTGTGTATAGTACTTCAGATTGAGAATACGCCGCTGGGTGTCTGGGTTTGGACATGGTTGATCCTGTGTTCGGAGCTGGTACTCCTCGCCAAGGCCTGGAGTTTAAAGTCGATTTATGCAGTTCTGAAGACAGATTCTTTCGTATATCCTGGCTTTCATGAGAAATCAAAGCTCTTTGTGTTCTTCTCGAGTGGATTTACAAGGTTTGGATGGTATTCCGGTGGTCCGTAGCGACTCTCAAAGTGAGCTGAGATAATCGGATTCCGGGAAACAAACTTCCGTCTCCACATTTCAGATGCCGAGGCCGGGGGCGATTACGTGATCCACTTCCACTGGCTACCTGTCTAGATGCCTCAGGCAGCCAGGTTCAAGCTCATCCAAGCGAGTCTGCGACTGCTGAGGATGCGACACCACCGGCTGAACCCGAAACCGAAGACGCCCAGCCAACATTTGCTGTTGATGCTCAAGCACTCAAAGGGTTCCGAACTTTGTTCTTCGATCCTGAGATAACGTCAACTCCTGGCTTGATTCCGTGGAATGACTTCCTCTACGCAATGGCCGCGGCTGGCTTTAAGATTGAGAAGCTGCATGGCTCGGTCTGGTAGTTGACTCCTACTAAGCTAGATGTTGAGAGGTATTCATTTCCATGAACCTCATCCCAAGGGCAAGATCCCTTTTGAGACCGCTAGAAGGCATGGATGACGATTGACAAGGACCTATGGATGGCACGGTGACATGTTTGTGCTCAAGGAAAAGTCGCAAAATTTGAAATGCTAGTGTTAAAGTCATTTTGGATCGTTATGGAGAATTAGAACCTGGTACTCTTAGATGTGTGTTGTTTGTTGCGGTTTTGTATAATCCGACAACACCTTGGGATAAGGTTGTCAAGCGTACTTAGCTTTTCATGGGAAGACTAGTTTTGTGGGTATGAAGAAATATTCTTCCTTTAGTTGAAATAAGAAGCGTTATATACAATGGAAATAGAAATGCGACTGTATGTAGTATTATTTGTGTTTCTGCGCATAGGCTTTCATTTTGCCCTGGAGTCGCGATCCAACGATTGTGGGCCCAAGGGCAGAGCTGGCCAATCAGTTTGACTTTTCTTTTCGTAAGCTAAGTCTGGTTTCGTTAGACTGCTGAGCAGGATTCTATTTATATTCTCGGCTAAGTCCTTTAAACTTTTAACTGGTGCTTCTCAGCAAGAAAATCTCCATAATTTACGATCAACTTTTTGCTAGGAGCAAATGATTCGCGAACGGGGGACATCAACATGAGCATTTCTGCCGCCCATGATCACAAAGAATGAAGACTGAAACTCAAGTCGCGCGATGGAGAAAGAAAAATGCCTTTACGCAATCAAAGAAATGGCTGATGGCCATGGCCTATTTGCGGCCGAGTTCATCAAAGCCGGCACGCGCATCATTCACGAGAAACCGGTCTTGACAGTCTCACAAGCTGAGGCAAAGACGAAGGCCGAATACAGATGTGTCATGGAACAAATCGTATCGCTTGGTGACTCTGAGCGACGCCGGCTGATGGATTTGTATCATAATCCCAAGAAGCTGCGCGAATTCTCCTTTCTTCAAGGTCAAACATGTCCTGATACAGATCTCGATGCTTGCCTTGTCTTGGCCAAGTTCTACACCAACGCTGCCAGTATCACATCCGGAGGTCTCGAATGTGGCTTGTTCACCACATTTTGTCGTATGAACCACTCGTGCACACCGAATATTTGTTGGGTGTATGATGAGCCAACGGGATTTATGGAAGTCTATGCAGTCAGGGATATTGACAAAGACGAAGAGGTCACCAACTCATACATTGAAGTCGCAACCTCTTACCAGTCTAGGATGAAAGAGTTGTCGAATTGGGGGTTCAGTTGTCGGTGCACTGCTTGTGATGGCCCCGATGCCGCTAAGCACGACGAGCGAAGGCGCCGAATTGCGCAGATCAAGGGGATTCTTGACATTTACCGGGATGCGGGAAAAATGGGCGATGCCCCAAAGTTCGCTGAGATCCCAAAAACAGATTTGGAAGCATTGAAGCTCGGTGAAGAAAGTCTCGCATTATTGTCGGAGGAAGGGCTAATTGAGCAACTCGGTGTCATGTATGGCTTTTGTGCCAAGTTTGCTGAGGGCGCTGGGCTACACGACTTTGCAGAGGACTATGAGG
Source organism: Fusarium beomiforme (assembly GCA_002980475.2). Lineage (NCBI taxonomy): Eukaryota > Fungi > Ascomycota > Sordariomycetes > Hypocreales > Nectriaceae > Fusarium > Fusarium beomiforme. Next base: position 75,763 of record PVQB02000047.1, on the reverse strand, counting down.
AGATGGAGTTTGAGATACTTGTAATAACGACGGGAGAGTACGTGGATTAGTCTAAAGCAACTAATAATACATAACAATAAAAAAAGTCATTGTTCATGTGCCGCACGTCGCTGAGCATACAACGCGGCAAGAAGTAACATCCACGGCATTATCATATTATCGGAATCTAGCCTACACAAGAAGAAAAGTATTTTTTAGAAGGGGTCTTTCTGCAGAGTGTCTCGGGACAAAGAAAAGGCACCAGCAGCGCGAGGCTGGGTGAACAGAGGGAAAGAACAAATTATCGAGTCCATGCATCCTCCTACTGGCAACCAGGACAAGTCCAACACGCAGGATCATCCCAGACGGAGTTCATGGAGGGATCCTGATCAGTCTCAAGCGGAATGGGCATACCACTCAAAGCAAGCTTGAAAACCGAGAACTTGCAGCGACCATCCTTATATCCAGACCCCTTGCATCCCGGATAAGCACGACAAATAGCAGCACATCTCCGAGGGGAGGCTTGATCGTAGTCATTATAGTCATCAAGCACGCCTGGATCATTTCCGTCAACCCAACCACCTCCCATATAAGCACTGTAATTGCAAATGGTGCCATCGGGAGGATTAGCGACAGGTTTGCATTCATCTCCTTCAGTGTATGCACACATCTCGGGAGGACCTTTGGGGACTGAGTCCGGAACACAAGATTCACAGTCAGTGTAACAGCGCTTGTCCAACCACGCCTGCTTCTTCCAGTCGTTCTCTTCGGTGACAAAGTTCTCTTTGACCAATGGAAGTTCTGAGAAGTAGCATCTGTTCTCGAACATTGTGTAACCAGCAGACATGCACAATGGGTGACCTTGGCAGATAGCAATGCATTGCTCGAGTCTGTCTTGATGGGGGTACGATTCACGGGTTTCTAGCCAGTATTTGCCGGTGTACTTGTCACCCCATGAGCAGAGGACGTCTTTGGGGTAATTGAATCGATCAAAGTTACACATCTCACCATGTGTATACTTGCAGGTCTCGGTCGGGGTTTCGGAAGCCGTGGTGGTTTCTGAAGTTGTAGTCGGGTCCTGGGTTGTTGATGTTGCGTCATCAACCAAAGATGTGGACTCTCCGATGGATGTATGGGTGGTTTCAGGCCAAGTGGTAGTGTCCTCGACGAATGTCGGTCCTACATCAACGCTGGTCTCGGGTTCCGGCGGCCGAATGCTAGTCGGCTTCGTTCCAGGCGTAGGCTCTAAGCTTCCAGAGCTCGTCTCTGGCTCAGGCAGCCAATTGGTCGTGTTCTGTGGGATCCGAGTTGAGTGCTCCCAATCATCTGTCGTCTCGCTCTGCACTGGTGGCTCGGTGAAGCCATGTGTAGCCGTTGTATATGGGGGAATCTCACCGCATAGTTGACAATTGAAGCAGTCCAAGTCGGACCATTCCAGATTATCCCTAGGTGCTGGTGCTTCTTTCCATTGGACGCTTTCCAGTGGTAGAGACAGAAATTTACATGGATAGTGCTCATTGTCGGTGACAGCAAAGGCAAAGCACCCATCGATGTAGGCACAGGTCAGTGCACATTTCTGGATATCCAAGCCTTGCATGGGGTAAATAGAAAGCTGATATGCATCAGTCATCGCATCAGGCTGTCCACGTTTCTTACAGACGGGCTCTGAGGGCTCAGGCCACTTTTGCCCACAGAAGCCAGGAGGCTTGTAACCATCTGGACAGGCCTCTTGAGAAGGAATTTCAGGTCTGGGTCTGGTAGGGCCCTTTGTTGACGAGGGCTGAGACTCAGTAGTCATGGTTGGTTCAGTATTGGGCGTCGTTTGTTCGATGGGCCTGCTTGTTGGAATGGATGGGAGGTCGCTGGTAGTCTCCGGCGTGCTGTCCCCATCCCCAAAGTCTAGTTGGAATTGATCAATGTTATCCGGCGTCACCTGATTGGACACAAAGACTGAGTCAACATAGATCAGTGCCAGCCCATTGCCTGTACAGGACATGGAGATACCAAAACTGGCGCTCCGAGAGTCCGCCCTGACAGTAGTTAGGACTCTGTTCCATGACAAGCTTACACCACCACTGGTGAAGAGACCCATGGTGTAGAACTGTTGATTGCCAAGATATGCGTTGACGGTGCACACCTGGCCTCCACCGGCAGTGATGACGACATAGTAGAACTGAACAGTGTAGAGAACAGTCCTGCTCGGTGCCAGATTGTTGAGGAACTGTGAGATGCTGGCTAGTCCCCCGAACGCGCGCTTTTTCGAGTCATTCGAAGCTCCTAGTGCAACACAGCCATTATCAGAGCTACCATCTCCCTTGTAACATTCGCCGTTTCGCTGCTTAGCTTCACCTTCGGCATCGAAGCCAAAGATACCGCTTTCTGAATTTGGATCCTTGATGGAAAATCGTCCGTTGGAAATGGCGTTTGTGACGACGATGGATCCTCCGGATTGGGATGTTGTTGGTGTATCAATGGAGGAGCCGCTGGTTATCTCGGCCTCTTGTGTTGCAGCGCTATCGGTGGATGCAAGAGGAGCGGATGGTTCCAAAGATTCTGAGACTGTGGGTGCACTAGACGTGTCGATCGGCACTTCAAGTGACGGAACTATAGAAGCGTCAGCAGAAGTTTCTGCAGAGGCTATCGCTGAGGTCTCTGCAACAGAAGTGGCTGAAATGGGTTCGTCACTCTGGAGGGAGGTGGTGGATGCACCCGGACCGTCGAGTCTGCCGTCAATGCATTGTTCAGCTATCGAAAATAGTCAGAAAGCCCTATAGCTGGACATATCGATGCTCACCTTTGTACACATTGAGGGACACTGGTACGCAACCAGGTGGCTTGGAAGTGAAAGTCATGTAGACCTGACCATCCGAAGAGTCCTGGCAGAATGAAGCTCCACCATTGGGCAACGATGGGTTGCGGAAGCTGAGAATGTCTCCATCACTGCTGAAAGTAGTCGAGATTGCGCCATTGCCCGATGAGGACGATGCTTGAAGCTTCTGGTAAGCATCGCCAAGGTATGAAACTGGAACTCCACCCTCGGAAAGCTGTCCCTCACGGAGGGTGAAGAGGGTGGCAAATGTGCAGACATCCGGATTTCCTTCGCCAACGAACCCGCCAACATCGCGCTTCGTGGTACCGCCAGAAGGTGTGATCAAAAGGATGATGCGCTGGCCGGTTGGTTCAAGAGCTGCGGATGTGAACGCAATGGCAGCTGCTGAGGAACCAAGAGCTGAATATTCTGTGGTTGAAGTTGAGACTAACTCAGGAATTGTAGTGTTGTCAGTAGGTCGTGGGAGACCAGTCGCTGCTGATATCGGGGCGAGGTATGTTGAGAGGTAGGTGATACACCACGTCCCAGGGCCCTGCTCTGCATACTGAATGTCGTTCACATCAGCAGCACCTTTGGCAACGCCGCCAAGCAGTGCGAGGGCAGCGATATGGCCCTTCATTTCGACGGAGAATGACGGAGACTGATTTCCAAGAGGGAAGTCTCGTGTAACGGCAAAGATCAGGTATAATAATACCTTGGGTAAACGGACCGAGCGCAATTAAGCAATGCAAAATGTTGGTGGCGGTACTTTGGTCCGCCCATTGAGATGAAAAATTCGCAAGGGATCACTAGTTACAGACGCCATCATTTAGATGCAGGGTCTCGATTACGATCTCTGGATCTAGATTTGTTTTAAGATGGAGACGTAAGGCCCCAATTAGTGGGATAGCCGTTCAAAAGTCTGAGGCGAAGCCACATTTACCCCTTGCTTGGGAGACAGATCGCCCTCGGCCAGCCACTTTTAAAGCAAGGAATTGGGTGAACAGGTTGAAATGAAACAGATTAAGGAGTTATTCGTGAATCCATGGACATGGATTTGTTTTATTTCAGAGGTTTGACAAATTCTATTGGCATGGTCTCACGTGGAGGGGAAAATCTCACGAAGCAAGGGAGACGAAGATCCACCGGGCTTATGCTTATTGACCATGCATATCTTAGTGACATTACAAGTATTTAGGTACAACAAAGCGCGGTTGATTTGACTTTGGTCAGTCGGAATCTCGGGCTTTCTGGCCATTTAACTCTAGTCCATTTGGACTAGTTGGCATCTGGCCTCCTAGAACCGACCATCTAGAAAATATTACCCTTAGTCTGTCTCATCTCCGAAACCTTCAAGTTCCTGATAAGAGCAACCCAGACAAACGACAATGCCATGATTGCCGTTCCAGCTGCCAACATTCGAGTCTGCGCATAGCCATATGCCTTCTGAATAGCGATGCGTTCGGGCGTACCCCTGGCATAACTCAATTGCGTGGGAAGGTCTCCGTAGATGGCGTCGAGATTTTCAAGCGCACTTGCGGGGAGGTACATCCTCAAAGCCTTCTCAAAGGTATTAGTCCAGATGGTACCAGAGATGGTGTCGCCAATACTGCCGCCCGCTGTTCCCGTGACGTTCAGCATGGCTAATGCAGCAGCAACATGTTGGTGATCGACAGCTGCGAGAACGGCCAACTGCATGCAGATAGTGAAAACGCTGCCGCCAATAGAAATGAAAATTTGGCACATGACCAGGTATCCCACGTAGCCAGTCGGGTTTCTGAAGTAGATCATCAAGCCCTGGGCCAAGATGTAAAGCGGCACGCCAACCCAGAGAAGCCACTTAAAGTATCCTGTTCTGCGAATACTCCAGCCAACGATAAACAGCAAAAAGCCTGAGACCACGTTGAATGTGTTGTTAACGTAACCAGCTTCTGCGACGGTCAGATAGTTGACGACCTGAAGGAAGGAGGTGAAATAGTTGTTCCAGCAGTAATACGAGATCTGATACGTAAGATCGAGTAGACAAGCGCCAACCAGGGTTCGATCAGTCAAGAATTGGAACTTGAGGAATGGCACAGGTGCAAAGTAAAGTTCGTTAAGGGCGAAGCCGACCAGAAGGATGAAGCCAACGATGATCATGGCGATGATGTATCCAGTTGACCAGCCGTGAGGTGCAGTGGATGCAATGGTAAAAGGAAGAAGGAAGATGACCAATCCAGCGGCGAAGAGGAACACACCAAGGACTATAAGTTGCTATAGTTAGCTTAGAAGTAGAAGTCAAAGATACGTTAGACCCACCATCAAACTCGAGAACATAGTGCCAGATGCTCTCTTTTAGGGTCCTGCCACTAGCCTTCTTGGGCAGAATGTTTTTCTTGGCCTTGCGCAGATTGAACTTCAGAAGGATATACAGAGGCGCGCAAACGACGGGCGTAATAAAGGCAAAAGTACCAAAACCCCACGGCCAGCCAATGTCAGCGAGCATTCTGTCCGAAGCATACGAACCGGCAAAGGCAGAGATCATGTACGGCGACGATGTAAAAGCATAAGCTAAGGCTCGGTTCTTGAGGTTGGTGGCGTCGGCAGTCATGACATCGATACTGTAAATAAGGCCCGTAAAGCCAACAGAGTAGAAGACCTGTCGATGGAGCCATTAGTTAGCGCAGTATAGCATGTGATTTCTGTTACGTACATTCGCGGCACAGTAAGTCGCCAGGTCTTTACTGGTAGCCATGAGAATCAAGCCCAGTTCGCAAAATCCAACCATGAGAAGGTATCCCTCAGCTCGACCCCAAAGGTCGAGAAGTTTGGCCAAAGGAATGAAGACTGCGGCGGTCATTGAATTCGCGACAACGCCGATGGTGTTGAGAAGAGAGTGCGAGCTCCAGGCGCTGGTAACGTAGGGGAGTAGATTGCCAACCGTCGACTGCTGAAAGGCATTGAGCAGGTAGACAAGCCAGATGAAGCAGAAGAGGCAGATCAGAGATGCCTTGGTCCAGACGAGGGTGATGGCCTCCATGTCCTTGACACCCTCGGTGACATCTTCAGCGGGGAGGGCATCGTCGGCAACAGTAGAGGGTCCATCTTCTGGATGCGGGTTCTTTTCGTGATTGGTAGTCGTAGTGATGTCCTGAAGATCGACATCAGAGGTCTTGTTCGCCCTGTTCCAGAAGCCCATTTTGGCGGTTAAAGTCTCGAAGCGAGGAAGAGAAAATTAAGCTTGCAAACATCAAAATCGTAACGAGAAAAAGGGTTACATTAAAAAGAAATGACATGCTGCAGCCCCGGCATGAATCTTCCGACACCGGTGGATCAAACAATGAAAAGGACGCATCAGATAAGATCATCTTTCCCCGTTGGTTCCGACCATGTTGGTTGCGTCCCTGTAAAAAACGGCAGGATCGGCAAAGAGAGTGGGATGTTTAGCAGTGTTTTCCAATAGTAAAGAAGATTGTAATGCAAAGAGGGTCGCGTTTACGGTAAACACGGCACGCTTAGCTCCACCGCGTACGTCAGTCAGATTATCTAGGGCCAAAGGCAAAGCAGGAGAACGTGAGGCAAAAATTAGAGGTAAAAACTTGTTTAATCAATCTAATCTAATCTGATTTTATTGATGAGAACGAGGGCGGTATCGGGCCGGCTGTGAAATTGTTACGGAATAATAATAGCAGCGTGGGAGGACTACATGGGAATATCACAGCGCCGTAGCGAGTAAAGAAAGTGTCATTCTAGTCTCTCAGAGCCAACAATCCGCGGAAATGAGCGTCAAACCCATCAAGTGGGCTGCTTGTCAAATGAGGGATGCGATACTTGGCCCGGAAATATAACGGCCCAGCCAAATCACGACTCCTCCTCGGCAATTTGATCAATCGTAAAGTTGAAGCCCCCATTCTCATCCGGCTCAATATCGTGCAGACAATATCGTGGAGTTTTGACGCTATTCAGTCAGACCTGGCACTAAATTTGACACAAACATGACTCACCTCCAGTGCCAACCTGCCAGGCACGCGTTCTTACAGTTCTTTGCCAGTAAGGCAATGTCGCGCTCAAAGGGCTCGCCGGCATATCGGCGCGCAAGATCATCAGTAGCTTTGTTCACTCTGTCAATCTCGTTTTGAAGCTTCTCAAGCGACGCATCAATTCCCCGTTGCATATTGCCGTGCGCCAGCAATACAACGATGTTCTCAACGAACCCTTCTCGTATCTCTTTGCGCATGCTTACCATGTCGTTGGTAGCCCACATAGAAGCAACTGTAGCTTGCTGTAGCTCTCGAATCTCTTTAGACTCCATGACAAACTCGGGCAGGTCAAGTCCATTGGCGAACTCCATGTTGGTCACCACTTGCATCATACAAGAAGACGCGTCTCGATAGCCAAGATACTCCTCCAGGGAAGGAACATGGGCATTTTTTCGGTTGAAGGCTTCTTTTTGGTACGCCTTCAGAGTAGCAATAGCTTCTTTAGCAATGCGCTTCCGGTAACCGGGGTTGTTGCTGTAAGTACGGCGGATGTTCGAGGCGTACTCCTCAAATGACAGGACAGCGTCGTGATCTAGATAACGGGTCGATGGATCTATCTCTTGGCTTGATACGCCAAGACTTTTCTCAACGTAATCCACGCAGTCGTCCAAGAGGGCTTGTAGCTTCTTGTAATCAAACTGTTCAACAATAGAATATTGGTCCAGCAAGTCATCGACGATAAACATCCAGACCTGGAACGATGTCAAGACCTCGAGCTTTTCGCGGGAGGCGTATGGGTACCAGCCAGCCAGTTGCTCCGCCAGGTTGGCTTTGGTCAGACGTGAGCGTACCGTTTCGTTGACAGCATGACTAAGAGCTAGGTAAGCATTCTTCTGCATGATTTTTGGATAATGTATTCTGACTTTTGAATCAACTGAAAAATCTTGGCGTCTATGGTCTCCGCGCGCGGATTCATATCGTTCGGCCATCCTGCATGCAGCGGAGCCAAGTCTGGGACTCTCAGGCTTTGACCTCTCAGAACCGACAATAAGTCCTCTCGCGTTGGGGATTTGCCATTTCGCGTTGATGGTGATAAAGCCATTTGACCGGGTTGGCAATTGAGTTCTGCTTGTGAGGAGGCTGCATAAAGGATGCATCTTGATCAGAGTAACGCGGGGCTTATATGCCTGGAAACATTAAGCCAAACAACCTAGATGCAGGTTCGGGCATTTTGGAGCATTACACAACATTGATTAGAAATGGTAAGTAAGCGGGAGTATTGCACAAAGAACCAATTGGTTTGATCGTGAATACTTGGAAGTATTGTACGACACTGCTTAGCAATGTTTTAGTGTGAGGTTATACAATTACAAGATCAATTAGCAATTCTTACGTACACGAGCGGTGAGCTCCGCCTAACTGAATTAGTAGACTCATCCTACCTAACTTGCTAGCACGAGCAAGGGTTGAATGGACTGAGGATGCTTGGCGTGAAGCTTAAGTTTTCAGCTCTGGGGTACAGGGTAGTGTGAGAGGAATATTAGATAAGATAAGATATAAGCATTACTATTATATAGTAAACTATCTCCAAAAATAAGAATGTATTCATGAGAACTACTTAGGAAGGCTGGGTGGCTGAACAAGGCCGAAAAGGCTAAAGAAATTATATTGTTCTGCTGTCCAAAAAGGAGCATAGTCAACGGACAAAACCTTGTGCGTCATCAGTATATTACTGACGTGTTCTAATTTCGTGGGTTGCCAGCCTAAAGTATATTCTCATGGCTTGCAGTCCCTCCCTGAGCTCAAATATGAGTACATGACACCACCATTCTTTATAGCATAAAGCCAAACCCTGGGGTAGTGGTATGTGGTCAAAGAGTACTCATTCTAAGTTGGCCAGCTATCTGTTCTAATATCCGATTCCAATGTTTAAAGAGAGAATGATCAACAACTTTTGTGATATGCTAGCATGCAGAAGAATGTACTACAATGAGCAGATCTCCTCACGAGGTAGCAATATAAACAACCCCTTGAGCAAAGGTTACCTGAACAACCTACATGGGAAACCCTTCCAAACACAGGACGTAGTTTCATAAGAGGGAAGATCTATGGATCTATTGGAACCTCATGCTCTCACTGCGGCTCTGGATAAGCGCTTTAAGGGCTTTCGCCTAGGCAGTCTCAGAGGTTTTGATAGTTACTCTGTTAGAATGTTTTTAAGTTGCCTGATATAAGAGCCCTCGTATAGTGAGTGGGGGAATTCCTCATTTGGTCATCACTCCTGGCGAGTCGTCAGTTTATGACGAAGATCGGCGTGGGATAGCCACAGGTATATAGTTAATAAAGTGGCCAAGTTGAGGGTGGTGCCCAGGCTATACCGAGTTGCGGTTTACCCTGACCACAAGCTCTGAAATGCTTGGCAGAGGATATTGAAGATTTTCTGAGCGGCCTGACGTTTGTTGAAGATTTTCTCGCTGGGCTTACTATCTGGCGTTTCTTTCTATCAGGGATAAGATTAATCGATAGGATCGCGAGCAGGCGAATGCGTTCTTATAGGGTTATTACAGTCTCTTTGGTCTTAATGCAATCGTATCTATGCAACTAACTACCCGACGGTAGCTTTCTCATTAGTCGACTTTGGCTGAGTTTCGATTTTCATGAGTTGGTTGGTGGAAGGCCAAATTTCTCCCTTGCGTCTGCGCCAGCCTGGCCAGCGATAGCGAGTCTTATGCCCTGCGCGATCTAGCTGAAGACTTTGTTGAATGAATTGGTATGCAAAGCTAAATAGAAGATATCCAGGCCCCAATATTTGACTGAATGATGTATCCAATCTGAATCTATCCTTCCCGCGCGCTTCCTCGTACTGGTTTAGTGTCGTGTGAGGGCGCGGTAGAACTCAGCTTACAAATCCCCACACTTGCGCAGTACTATACGATTGCTAAAGACATACCTTCTGATTTCAGAGAGTGTAGGTAGTACTTCTTATGGGGTTGTTAAGTTATCAGATGATCTGATAAGATAATGTTGAAAAATGCCTCATAAGACTAGACTTTTCATAGACTTTACTCCCGGAGCTAAGAGGCTCGCTTAACCTTGATTGGCTGGGGGTAAACCCAATGAAGGGGATGTTTCAAGGGCATGCAGTAAGTAATGTAGAAACTAGATGCAGCGTTGGTTTAGCTCTTCTTAGAAGAGCACTTATGCCCGATGCAGTTTATGCCTAAGTCGGCAGATTACAAGTGTTAGTGCCCTTATGATTGGGTTGAAGAAACATCTAGTCCTGAGGATCCTTGTGTGTTGAGGTAACAACTACCGCTGACTTACTACGTAGTAGTGAAGCTGAGATTCCCTTTACGCCGGTCTATTGTCATCGGGCTATTCACACGGGCTATTTACACCGGGTTATTCAGAGCCTTATGGCCGCGAGTCTCAAGCCGTGGATCTCCTACAGACTATATAAGCCTGTCTGTTTCGCAACTGAGAAAAATCATTACCTCTATATTCACATATGCTTTCTACTTTGATAATACTTGGCTGACCTCTACTTTTCCGATGAAACTCTTTTCCGGAGTAAAGGAGGCTTTCATAGCCACGACGAAAGAGCAGAACCCGGCAGACGCACAGAAAGAACAACTGCAACAACCGCAGCATGCACTTGTGCACGGCGACATCGCGACGAACATCGAAAAAGGTCCTGCAGAGGGCGAGACGTTCTCCGATAATGTACAGGCTGGCGTCCAGAAGGTTGAGGCAGCAGCCATGGTCTGGGGAAAGAAAGATTTGATTGCTGCGTATGGTTTGTAAGTCACAGGATCTCCATCTACTTACGATCGGGTTACAAATGCCTTATACTGATACGAATATTCAGGATGTGGCTTATCTTCGTCGTCGCCTCTTTACAAGAAGTCGTTGTTAGGGTTCTCACACCATTTGTTACGAGCGCCTTCCAGACACATTCCCTCACTGCCACAATGAATGTTGTATCTAGTATTATTGGCGGTCTCGTGAAGATTCCTCTGGCTAAGATCCTTGACACTTGGGGCCGACCTCAGGGCATGACTTTCATGCTGGTGCTATGGGTGCTCGGTTTTGTATTGATGGCTGCTTGTAAGAACGTCACCACTTATGCCGCGGCCTTAGTCTTCTATACTGTCGGGTATGTACTATTACGATCATGCCAAATCCCACTCCACTATCTTACTAACCACCACGAACCATGATAGAGCACAAGGACTCAGCTACTGTGTTACCGTCTTCGTATCCGATACGACATCCCTCAAGAACCGATCTTTGATGCTGTCCTTTGCAAGTTCACCGTATATATTCACGACCTGGAGTGGCGGCCCCATTGCTGCCGCTGCTCTGTCAGGCGCAGGATGGCGATGGGGTCTCGGTGTATGGGCCGTCGTCACCCCTGCAGTTGTGCTCCCGTTCTGCGGCATCTTCTTCTGGAACCAACACAAGGCAAAGAAGCTGGGTTTTCTAGAGGATGCTGTGACACTCCGCGATCTGTCCCTGTCATCGATCTGGAAGTATTGCATTGATGTCGATCTCGCTGGTATCTTCATTCTGGCAGCGGGAATGACGCTGTTCCTGCTACCAATGAATATTTATTCGATGCAAGAAGATGGTTGGAGAAGTCCAATGATTATCTCAATGATTATCATCGGTGGACTTCTCATCATCACCTTTGTATTCTACGAGCGGTTCCTCGCCCCAGTTACTTTCATCCCGTATGATCTTTTGGTCGATCGTAACATGCTATTCGGCGGTCTCATGTTCCTCTTTCTATTCTTCAGCTCCGCCGTTTGGCAATCATACTTTAGTTCAATGGTCATGGTTGTGTGGAATCAGGGAGTGGCGAATACGACTTACATCAACAACATCTACCGGACGGGCTCCTCCGTCTTCGCTATCATCATCGGCCTTTTGATTCGATGGACAGGGAGATATAAGCCCTTTGCTTTGTACTTCTTTATGCCGCTCATGATGTTGGGGGTGGGACTTATGATCCATTTCCGACAGCCAGACCAAGGCATCGGCTACGTGGTCATGACGCAGATTTTTGTCGCTTTTGCTGGAGGACCGATTGTTGAATGTGGCCAGATGTGTATGATGGCGGTAGCCGACCACCAGCACATCGCCGTGAGTCTTGCCGTGCTTAGCCTCTTTGGCAGCGTTGGACAGGCCATTGGGTCTACAGTCTCGGCAGCCATATGGACTGGCACGTTTAAAAAGGCACTGGAGCGACATGTCCCCAACACGGTGAATGTGGAGATGGTATACAGTAGCTTGTATGCACAGCTGAGTTATCCCGCTGGAACAGCTGAGCGATTGGGCATTGCGAAAGCTTATGGCGATGCGCAGAGGATTATGTGTATTACGAGCGTTGGCGTCCTGACGGGAGGCCTTGCGTCCATTGTTTTGTGGAGAAATCTGAACGTGAATACAATTAAGCAGACTCGTGGCAATATAATTTAATACAGGTAGATGAAATGATACTCAGTATTAATACTTGATTACCACATTTATGATATATACTTTAGCAACCATCCAACAGTTCATGATTAGCTTAGCGCTAAATTATCTGGAGGGAACCCTACAGACATTAAGTGTTTCCGCAGTAAGCACGAAGTCACCAGGCAACGCCTCGATATGTGCGCCAAGTTATTGTCCCATGTAGAATTTAGGTCTGTTGTCGCCCTATCAATATCTCTAGAGATAAATCCAGGCAACACATTAAAAATAACACCTTATTTTGTCCCATATTAATAAATAGGTTGAGGCTTTTAAGAATATTCCACGGGATGGCACACCCGCGTGCTTGTCTACACGGGACTTAATTATGGCCATATCTGCAGTGAAGAACTGTTGCGAGAATCTTAGCGATACGCTTGCTCGCCTCGGTGTACGCGAATAATAGCCTGAAAATGCGATAATCAATGTGACTGAGAGCCATTAGATAAGGCGTGATAAGATAAGAGATAAGCTTATTTTTAACTAGACGCGAATCCACGAACGAGAGGAAAAGAAAAGATAGAAATAGTATTCAGAGTTGTATATTTCGAGTGGTCTGGGATACCACTGATATACGTCCAAGCGGTCGCTGGAGTTGGAAAGATTGCACTTGTGGTGCCGAAGTTGATGAAGCTGCTGCCGTGGAAACGCCTGATGTGAAAGGGAGTGGAAAGAGGTTTGGAAGGCAATAACATTCCAAATCCCTGTATCCCAACAAGCTGGTCAGAGATATCGGATATGTTCGCACTTCGGTAAACAGTAGTTATAGCATGATCGGGTAGCTTAACGTAACGTCGGCTTTGTTCTGTGGCTTGCCGACATTGACACAATTCATGCCCAAGGAGGAAATAATAAGACTCTCGTTGACCGTCATGGGCAAGCGTTCAGAACACGTCGGGAATCGGGTATGGGGTGGAAAGTATAGGCGAGCTTCAAGTTGTATAGAAACTGCGACGCATTGATACACATGAGGCTAAGATAGACTTCCGTGCCGTTACGGATCAACGGATGGACGGGACGGAAGCCAGATATGCTGCATGGCTGGAGGCTGCGAAACGCCAACTGGGTCTTTTAGTGTAAATCATTTCCTGGGAAGTCAAAACTCAAAACTGGGATTTGCTAACAGTAACGTTTTACTTTCCTATCTTATGGAACTTGTTCGAGATTGACCAGCGCCAATCAGTTTCACATTCGATATCTCTCGCATAAGATATGGAACTGCTGACAGCTAAGTCTAGTACCGGAATGATATAATAGTTTTCCCATCTGCGACTTGAATTTCACTAAAAAGGACCGAAGATCGGGGCTGGATGCACGGTCTCGGAATTTATGTAATAAGGCGTATCAAGCAACGCCCTTTTCCAACCACTTCGTCAGGGTCCCACGCCGCCTCATTGGTCAATTCACCGAAGTCGCTCCAGAACGCGGAAAGCGATTGGCCGCTGCACTTCCGCAGTGGGTACGGAACTTATCACCAAATTTTACCCCCTCAACGTCTGCAATTCTCTACATTCGTTCCTATCAGGAAATTTCCCTGCTTCCGTCCGCGGGGTAAGATCTGGGGAACCCTGGATATCTCGCTCACCCATTGTAATCTCCATAGATAATTGGTTATCTCTGCTCGGTAGATGCACTCCCGATGCTAGGGCCGGTTTCTCAATTTCTGGGTCTGGCCTGGGGGCGAGCCAGAGTGGGCTGAGTATGGAGCACGAGTCAAAGTTTTACGTATAAAGACCTGTCCGGCTGCTGTTCTTTATTCTTGCGGATCCCTGCTCAAGCAAAACAATCATCATGAATAATTACAACATCAATTCGACTGCGGATGAGGGTAATGAGTTGGCTCTTACTCCTTCGCAGTTGAATAAGCCAGAAAATGAAGCTTCGGTACATCACGATGCTGTTTTTGGTGAGATTACCGACGAGGGTCCGGATTACAGAAGCGTAAGCAGATTTTGAGGCGAAAAATTGCATGATTCGCAGAATTGACGATTTTTCAGGTCGGACTCATCGGCACTGCTGGTCTGATGATGAAAACACAAATCGGCCTTGGCGTCCTTTCGATTCCAGCGACATTCAACGCGCTTGGCATGATACCCGGCATTATCTGTCTGCTGGCTGTCGCGATAATAACAACTTGGTCCAATTGGATCGTGGGCCTCTTCAAGCTGCGACACCGCCATGTTTACGCAATTGATGACGCGGGCGAGATGATGTTTGGAGTCGTGGGCAAGGAATTCTTTGGCTTTGCTATGTGGATTTGTAGGTTCTCTTACCGGATACACATGCATGGAGGCTAATATGGATAGACTGGGTCTTTGTATCTGGTGCTGGCATGCTGAGTCTTTCGATCGGCCTCAATGCTGTGTCTAGCCATGGTGCTTGTACCGCCGTCTTCGTCGCCGTCTCTGCGGTCCTAGGTTTTGGCCTGTCGAGCATCCGAACTCTGTCGCGCATGAGTTGGCTCGCCTGGGTCGGCGTCATCAGCATCATGGTCTCTGGTGAGTATCATACCAGAATTTCGAGATTAATAGCTAATTGTTGCAGTGATCATGGTCACCATTGCTACAGGTGTCCAGGAAAGACCAGCAGCAGCCCCCCAAGAAGGTGTCTGGGTCTCAGACTACAAGCTCTTCAACAAGCCCTCCTTCGTCCAAGCAGCATCCGCAATTTGCTCGCTCATATCAGCTTACGGAGGCACTCCAGGCTTTTTTGCCATTGTTGCTGAGATGCGTCGACCCGAACAATACACTAGAGCTCTGACCATTTGTCAGGCCATCGTGACCGTTACATATCTTACGATCGGTTGTCTGATGTACTACTTTTGCGGATCTTATGTGTCCTCTCCTGCTCTTGGCTCGGCTGGTGATACCATCAAGAAGGCCAGTTATGGTGTTGCAATTCCGGGATTGATCGTCTCAATTACGCTGGTTACTCACGTATGACTCTCTTTCTCCCGTACTTCCATGACGCTAATGAGATACAGCTTCCCAGTAAATACATGTTTGTCCGACTGTTGAGAAACACAAAGCACCTGGCCTCCAACTCAGCGGTCCATTGGAGCACTTGGCTAGGTTGCACATTCACCGTCTCCATCATCGCCTACATCATCGCGAGTGCCATTCCCATCTTTTACAGCCTCATCTCCTTGATTGGTGCACTCGTCGGTACTCTGATGTGTTTCCAGACAATGGGGTTCATGTGGTTTTATGACAATTGGGAGAAGCGTAACATTTCGCCCAAGTGGCTATCAGCTTGTGGATGGAGTTTGTTTGTCATTGCTTCTGGTACACTTCTGATGGTTGCTGGTACTTATGGGTCAATAGTCGATATCATCCAAGCCTACAAAGCTGCTGGAGGATCTGGCGCCTGGTCATGTGCTGATAATTCCAACTCTTCTTAGAGTAAAGTGCTTGGAGCAATTCACGATAGGAAGTTGAAGTTTAATAATTGTCCTCTTACTTTTCGTTCCCATACTGTGTCGATCTTATTTGTCTGCTGCCTTGTGAATTCTCCCGCAGTCTTGATCGAATTAGATGATGTACTTCCCTACAGTCATTCACATTCAACTGTTACATAAGAGAGTCGACCAACCATCGGTATTATCTTCGCATCCTCATCACGTGGGCTTGTGACACCTCAGATGTGTAAAAGCGGGCGCGTTGCCTGCAGCAGCTTTGCTTTTTCAACCCCTCAGTACTCTTATCGTAAACAAACATCCAAGGCAGTATTTTCCCCAACAGACATGTCCATCTTGGATGGAGCAATGGACCGACTCACGCAAGCCGAGATCGTTCGCGATGCCACAGACTACGCGTGCACCAACTCAAAGTTTGTAGGGAGGCGAACCGTAGACCGATAAGCCGAGTTCCAACAGCTTGCAGCAAGAAACTTGAGGACGGAAACTCGATGTCAGGGTAACAATACACCGTAATGTCGATGAGCCTCAGAACCACATTGAACCGCTTTGTCGAAATTGTGAGCAGGTATTTCCTCTCTGGTGCGGTGATCGGTTCCTTATATTGCGTCCGAAAAACAGTATCGTCAAACCGGGACTCTACGCTGCAACTGTGCAATTCAGCTCCAAAGACTTCGTCAGGAAAGCATAGATATGGAGAATGAATGCAAGATGGAACCTTGAATAGCTACAGTTGGGACCTTAGCTTAAATTTCGTTTGTAAAAAAAAATTAGTAGTACTAGAAATTTCACAGTCAATTTAAAAATGTTCGTGTTTACACCGAATCGAGGGATCAACCCCCTTCATAGTCCGGATTCTTCGCCCTATCACAGGCTGTCCGAATTCAGTGAAGTCTAAAAGAATAAATATCAAGCTACCTGGTCGAGAGAACATGGAGCAAGTGTTTACGGCGGTGGCCTCGTCTCGTGGTGGTTGTTCCCTCACGATTTAGCTGTCATCTTACATCCCAGTCAAACTGTTCACATCAACGAGCATCATTCACTGGAAACTTGTTGCTCGTTGAATTCCATTATGTTATCATTCCACGACGTGAAAAAACGAGCTAGGGCCGAATTGGATTACTGGGGGCACTGGTCCGAGTGGAGGAAACGAATACATTCAAGGCTGAGAGAGCAGTGCGTATCGTTCGACCATCTCAGCTATAGTATGTAACATCTTATTGGAAGCCTATTGGGCGCTGGACATAGGTAGCACAAATGAACTGAATCTATACTTCTATATGCAATCACGCTGTCAAATAGTAAATACAAAAAGTGAAACCAACAACAACACCCTGCCAGCTGGGCTGTATTCTTACAGAAAAGGATTCCACGACCTGTTTATGCTGCTTCAACCTGTCCTTCATCTTCTTTCGATCAACATCTTGAACACTGACATTATCCTCAATCGCCAAAACAGCTGCTGCTCCGGCACTCTGTCCCATAATCATATAAACCGGCTCCATGCGAATTGCGGATAGAGCAATGTGCGTGGCACTCATTGTAACTGGGTTGACGAAGTTGGTAGCGTCCTCCTTTCTTGGAATGATGGACCCGTATGGAATACTGAATGGTCCGGGGTTGGGAACGTGAATGAGTCCCTCGTCGTGGATTCGGTCGTTGATAACGACACGTTCGACTTGGTGGACGTCGAGAGTGTAGTAACCAACTGCAATGACCGTATCGTTGTCATATGGTTTCGGGTTTTGAATGTCGGACTGTGTCATGGTATACACGCCCTCCATTCGTCGAGCCTCGCGGACATAGATCTCATACGGCCAGTTGCCATTATCAACCCACTCATCTTTTGCGTAGCCCCAGGCCCTGGTCTCTTCTCGAATGAATTTCGGGACATCCTTGTGGTTCGCCAAAGTCCAAAGTAGTCCCTGCGCCCAGATCGTGTGCCTTTTTGCAACTGCTTCTCGTTCTTCGTACGAGTACTCAGCGTAATTCGATGTCTTGTTGTAACTTCCGCCTATGAGGTCAGTACTGATTTGACCAGCTGCATTCGTGTCGGTCTTGAGGTTGGGCATGAGCTGCTTTGTGAAGAAGGGTCCGACATATCCTGTCTTGATGTATCGAATTAAGATCTTGTAGTCGGATTCGTTGTAGCCATCTGGCTTGAAGAACTCGACTTTGTTGTCATCTTCTCTCGTCAAACATAATCGGTAGTTGAAGGCTTGAAGACGATGATCTTTCTTGCCACGCGACTCTTGAGCTGCGAACTTGGTGATCACGCGACCAACGCCTGGAAGCAAGCCGCTATCAGGATCTTTTGGTTTTATGTATGGATCAATGGCAGCAAGTTGCCTTGGCTCGTTGAAGTGAATACCAGCTGCCCACTCATTGAACTCCTGCTTATCCTCGCGTCCTACTCGATACGAGATACCTGCAGTTGCCATGAGATCTCCTTCATAGCCAGCATCGATGAACATTTTGCCTGAGAAAGTCGACCCGGATCGGGTTTGGAACGACTTGATCTGGGCACCATCCTTCTTCACGCCACTGCTCGAGCGGACAATGGACTCGTTCCGAAAGACAGGAATTCCCTCGTCCTTGATCCATTTCTCCAAGATTTCCTCGGCGACTTTAGGCTCAAACGTCCATTGAACCTTGTCGCCAATTGCTGGTCCAGGCTGGGCTTCGATATGCTTTGCGAGATAATCATCTCGGGTCTCGTGCGTCCACACGTCGTCGTTATTGTAATAGTCGAACACTTTGCTGTAAAATTCCCTCGCAATTCCACCAATAGTGTTACCATCTTTGGAGTCGGTCCAGCCCAAGCCCGAAGTAGTAAGACCGCCAATGCGCGTTGTCGGAAAGACTAAAGTGGCGGTCTTGTTCAGCCGAACCGTTTGGATTGCAGCTGCCAACGCAGCGACCGTGTTGCCGTAGATGACCACGTCAGATTCGTGAGACGTAGCTGATAGGACGCTAACAGTGAATAAACCAACGAGATAAAGACAGACGATATGTACAGACGCCATACTTGGAGCAACAGCCTGGCTGCCTTGCGCAGCACAGGTCAAAAGGCACAAAACGCGTAGACTAAGGAGTAAGTCAGTAAATAAAGGAAATTACAAGAAAGTGGCGCCCGGAAAAGGCGCACATTTTGACTTTGGGAATGATGCGTTCGCTGACGTGCATGTTATTTCCCAGGTGGGGCTGGCCAGAGACTGTCTAGACTCTCTGCGGCGATTCCTTAATCCAGGGATGAGGGTCCCGATTCACCAATTGGCTGCCTCTGCCAGCATCATGTTTCAATGATTGGCTCTCCAATCTCACACCGGCTGCCAAGAGATAAGGCTGCCCTTATCGCTCCAAATCCTACCCAAGCAGTCGGTAGTTGTGACAAGGCGTAATTAAGGCTAATTCGGGACAGAAATAATTCATATTGCCCTGAATAATGCCTTGTATTGGAATTTTCTGCCAATACAATATCTATGCAAAGCAATCGTCAATAGCAAGCTGTGCAAAAGAAGGTCACACTATAGACTAAAGTCGCGGAACTGCCGATTAGAAAGAAATTGAGGCGATGAAGCAATCTCTTTTTCAACGCCAATCTTAGCAACATTTACGAGTCAAGTTGCGAAACTCCCCCAAGCGAATAGCAAAGCAATTGCATTATTTTTTTCATACTCAAAATGCAACGGAGCAGATGGACTAGAAGGTGCGATAGAAATAGCATATTTTAACAACTCGATCAGTACTCAATCTGACAATTCTGGATGATCCTCAGGAGCTGCAGCACCATTATGAAACCTCAAGACATAAAATCAATATAGCACCTATAAGAAAACATGTTACAAGTACTGGAACTTGAACACTTCATATTGGAGGAGAACTTGACTAAGCTGGGTCTTAAGAGGCTCTATCTCGATGGCGAGCAAGCCTATGTGGAGTAGCAGGAGAATGATTAATTATTCACCAAACTTTTCGTGATAGCATCTTAATTATGTCTCAGCCCTAAATTATGATAGCGATATTGTTCACAACCAAGTCACCAAGTCAAGAGGCAAAAACGAAAAACTCGATTATTCCCAAATCTCATCGATATCTAGCGAGCTACTGAGACATTGAAAAGCCCAGGAAAACCGTTCCGAGCTGTTATTCGGCCGGATGAAAAACCCGGGTTGTCTTGCAGCTCGCTGCTTTCCCCACTAATTCACCCTGCTGGCTCCGTCCGAACTCCGGTGCCCCTGAGTTGCTCGCCATCTTCTTACTAGATCTATGGTCAGATAACAGTACTGAAATTTAATAGCTTTTCCCTGAACCTACTTTCTTCTTACCATCACCGCGGCAACCAGTAATCGCACTGCAGCCCCTATGGTAACTATTGGCATCACCGCCAGGGCGACAGTTGGCGGCAGCTGCACCCTTAACACTGCAGGGAACGTTATCGTGCTTGAGGGCTCCGTAACCGATTGTGCCGCTCTGAGGTTCGGCTACAGGAGCTGCAGCAATAAGGCTGATGAGGGACAATGTAATAAGGGAGAACTTCATGGTGACTGACGTAAGCTGAAGATTGAAAGAAAGATTTTGCTGAAGGTACGAGGCTGCTAAGGTAATGAAAGACTGAGGAGTTCCTATCCGATTCTCAGAGGATGAGCGGGCGATATATATACTTCATGGCCCATCGGTAATTCGAGGGTTACTAGTCTTGAAAGTTGCCCCTATCTCGTGCCGTCCCTCGTAGCTCCAGAACAGTACCGGCAACTGAAATAGTTGGTCCGTCCATACGAGAATGATTAAACTTTGATAGAAAGTCCTCACTAAGAGAATAATGAGATTCGTGGCGATATCATGGGCTCGGACTATCAATCCATCCACCAGTCAGGGACAATACCTGCAGTGCTTTCTAGACTGTCATACTTTCTGGCAGGCCAGGGATATTCTAGTACAAGTTGTCACATAAAGGGGGCCATGTGGACCGCCCTACGGGCGCCATGTCCAACTATACTACACATTGGTGGTTGGAAGTCTCGGTTCTGACACGATCATCGTCACTAGCGGCTCGGCTTGGGTGTTCTTGCTCCATGCTTTATAGCATACTACTGATATCAAAGACATCAGACCCCGATGATAAAGTTGATACTCAAAGAGAAGGCTCTGAAGAATGCCTTATACAAACAATGTCGATGTCCTTCCATTCTACTTTCTCTGTGTTCTTACACCCCCTTTGAGGCTTCGTGTATATGCCACTTGATGTCGTATAATCGGGCCGTTGTTTGGAGCCTTGACCTTGAGAACTGTTGTCTGTCGTTCTTATTGGAGCGTATTCCCCCGATGTATTCCTGGTCATCGGTATACAGAAGTCCCTGTGGTGATTATACTTTGCTTCTTCCCAAGCCACCGGCTGTGAAGTGTCCGGGGTTATGGCTGGGGCCTAGTACAAGTTTGGTTAAAATTGATAAAACGTCCGTCTCAAACGGCCAAAGCCTCAATCTGGAGCCCAACTATAACTGCCGAGGACCGCTTTGATGGGGCGATATGTAGATGCGGTTTCGGCATGCAAAAACTCTGTATGCACCTTTAGGCCCCGTTAGTATAGAACCTACAATGCGTAGTAGATCAGATTCTTTCTTTGATAAGGAATGAAGGAAAACCATCTCAAATCTGCTACCCCAAAGTTAGCTATAGCTGATGGTACCCAGCTGGAAGGGAGTGAAATTTAAGGACTTCGTGGCGTTCTGACGGCTAGCTATGGAAGCCCTACGGCCCAAGATGAAACCTTGAGAAGTTAACAGAACCATTAGCCAAATATGCATAATCAGTAGCAGCCTCAAGTTCGGAATTCGGCACCGTAGCATCCCCTGGGCTTTGAGGTTCCATGCGATTGAGGCGGCTAGTCCCGGGAACATTGCCCATTCGAGGTGCCCAGGCTATCCTACCCCATGTATGCCGCTGATCCCCCGCTAATGATACCAAAATGGTTAATATAGCGGAGATTGACGATAAGACTAGTCCGGGGTTCTGAATGTTGCTCGTTCCCGAGAGTCTGGTTGGCGAAAGAAAGGAAGCAATTTCTGACCTCCATTCAAGGAAAATTACTTCATAAAAATGAACAAAGCCATACCAGCAAGAAACGAGACTCCGGTCGCTATTTACTTCCTTGTTTTCTGACTCATTGATAGCCAGTCGCGGAAGGCGACTAACATCGTCGATATCGAACCTCGGCAACCCCACGTCAGCCGTGCTACAGAAGGCCCTCGGCACTCTTAAAGACCAGAGCCGCGGTGTGGATGAGCGGAGGTGTTTATTAGAGTTGGCCTCGCTTCGGAGCTGAAACTTAATTATGTGGCTTGCCTCCAAAATGGCGTGGTTTCACGTTTAACGGCAATACGAACAGTTAGTACCTTTGTGTAGAAAATGGCGTCGTTTCTAGAGGCTTTAGCCCCGGTAACGTCAGGCTTCAACGTCAGCACTAGCTGGGGTAAGAAGGTAAGGCCTTCGGTAAAGAGTACTAAATGGCTTCAGTGGCGGTTGATTGGTGAGGTTATTATAGTCACAAGATGGATTCATATGTGCCACACGAGGTTGCGGTTTCGTGCATGACTCGGCGATGCCGTCGACAAGATACCTCGAAATCTTAGGAAATTGCAATCAGCGAACTCTAAGTTTTGTTATTTCTATGGGTGGCTCTGTGCGTTGCGTACCTGACTTTTTTTTATCAGTCTGAAAGTATTACGCACAGACTCGCCGACGAATTTTAATGAAAGGACGCGATGGTAGGTGAACTCAAGATACAGCATGATAAGGGTTTGCAAATTTCTTGAGCCCCGATGCTATGATGGGACATGTCAGGTGCATCCGATAGACTTTTAGGATGAGGATAACCAATTTGTTGCTTATGCTGATCATTGCTCACTTCGTATCCTATCTCGACATTGTCAAATCTTGACACTCCTGATGTAGGGCAGCTTTAACGACTTGGCTGACAACAGGTTGGGATGCCTTGAGGAGGACCATGAAAGCAAGCATTGAACTTGCCGTACGCCTGGTCTTAACACTCAGCATCATGCTTTTGAACCCTAAATATCTATGCATCATCAGGTACACAGAAGGCTGGTCTATCTACGCAGCCACTGGCTTAGCAGATTGAAATGGGGAAGATTCTGCGAGGTCCAGCACTTTCTTCTCCCAGGTAAATCTCCACATCATATTCAATAGAACTTCCAGAGTGAAGATGAGAGATATGATGTCTTTTTCGTTGAAAAGAACAAGACCTCAATGCTCTTCGAACAATCTTCAATATTCATCTGACCCATCGGTCAAGTACTCAACCGAGTTCAACAAACCCCTGAGTTGCCATATTTGCGACCATGATGTATGTATATAACAGCCAAAAGGATAATGTTTCTGGTATTAGGAGGATATACAAAAACTTCAAAGTCATTAGAAGTACTTAGCAAGGCAAGCTTAGGCTGCGATGCTATGGTTTTTAGGTACCTTACCACGCAACAGGCAATCACTTGCACTATACTTCCTTTTGATTTATCTCGCATGTTCCGATACATTTGATAAGATAGAAATACGCTTACTTTGAACACAGCCCGACGTTAGGTAGACTTAAAATGAGTCAACTCAGAGGTGTCTCCCGCTTCACGATATAGACACTGATTTCAGGAATAGAGCCATTGACATCACGTGCTGTTCTAATCCGGTCTGGTGGTCTAGTGGTATGATTCTCGCTTAGGGAAAACCCTATAGCTTAGCTTGCGAGAGGTCCCGGGTTCAATCCCCGGCCAGACCCTTTCTTTTGCTGTGTTGATGTCTTTTTGTTCTACCTATAAACTGACCTATAGGTGATCACATGCTTTTGCAATATCGGAACCGGGAAGGCGAAGCTATTAATGTTAAAAGGACATATTAGATATCTGATGGCATTGCACTGTTCATAGGCTTAGCATATCTTCCAATACTTTTCAATACCGCCTTTCTCTCCGGTGAACGGATCAGCCGTTGCGTTCTTAACTCTCCAAACCGCATCAAAGTCATCTGCACTATCACCTCCCTCATCCCAAGTCCATGAAAATCCCCTCGGATAAGCTCCCATCATACAAAACCCCTCTAGCGGGACTTCTGCAACAGCAATCCTCGGATCTGCAGCATCAATACCACGAGCGTCTCCAGTCATACACCCAAACGATGGAGCCGTGGCCAGAGGATCATATGACTTGTGTGCAACGCCAGCTGGTATGACGAAAAGATCTCCAACGTTGACCTCCAGTTCAAGACCGCCATCTTCATAAGCCTTCCCGTAAGTGTGTTCTTGCGGGTCATCGCTTAAGTCTGCAACGCCCCAGCGAATACGGCCGGGACCAGAGACTACGACCATGACTTCGTGAGACTGGGAGTGATAGTGGGAACGTTGGTGCTGGCCGTATCGCACAACCCACTGGACATCCCATCCATTTTCAGAAAAAGTGTCAAACGCCTTGGTACGGTCAACCTGTCCGCCTTTTACAAAAGCGTTCTTGTAATGAAGCAGTGGCTTGGGCGAATTGGGGATCAGCTTTGTTGGCTTTATATGGTAAAGAACAGGTTCTGGTAAAGCTGTCATGCTGACAATGGCTTGGTATTTCGTGAATGAGAGCGATGGGAGATAAGATGGACTGACTCGGGTATGGTAGGCTTGTTGTTCGATGATCAAGCAATGTCCTAGGTGGCTGATGGTTCCGTAACCTCAAGTAACTGTCCTTTCCAGTGGCAAGGCCTGAATATGTATTTGTGATAGATACTGATACACATTGCCCTTCTCTCAGGTGCTAGCTAATAGCTCACACGACTCACGGTTAGCCATTCCGAAAAACTGTGGAGACAGACTCGGAGTTGCTACCCGCTGATAATCGGAAACCCCAACCGTGGTATTCTTGGACTACGAGGGAAAGAGTCCGCGAAAATACATCTAGAACCGCGGGGTAATACACAAAGCTTATCTGGATTCGTATCTGCCGGCCGTTATGTGGTATCCATGTTACGATAACCACCGGCGAGACACAGCTGACGGAGGTCCCTTGACTCGGTACCGGAGACTTCTGAGCTTGTGCGATGATTGGGTCCGTGACAAACCCAATAGTGGTACCAGATAAGCTCGGTCACTATATAAAACACCCCTCTGCTTCTCTAGAATACCACTTCTTCTCTAATCCCTCACATCCCCACTCGACTCACAATGCCCAATGCTTTCGGCGACAGTAACGGCAAATTGCCGAGCTTCCTTTCTAACGGCAACTTTACTAGCGGTGCTTCAGCTCCATCCCAGGAAGAAAGCCAGAATGCACCCCCTAAAGTGAGCCCCAATCCCTGGGTTTCTCAGCGGTGCACAGATGAAGCTCGCCCACTTAAGGTCATCTATATCGGTGCTGGGATTTCCGGAATATGCGGTGCGATTGAGTTTCGAAAGCAGGTGCCTGATCTCGAACTGGTTATCTATGAGAAGAACCCTGAACTTGGCGGTACATGGTATGAGAATAGGTAGGTGCATACGATCTAGACCAAGAGGAGCGAACGTTGATTTGATCTTCAGATACCCAGGCTGTGCTTGTGGTAAGTGACTATCCCTAGGCGCTGTGGAAAGCAGCCCTTTCTAATAAGCGCTAGACGTCCCAGCACATGCATATCAGCTTACTTCCGAGTCCTCGCCCAGATGGACTTCTTTCTTCGCATCAGCGCCCGAAATTCTTCAGTATTGGAAAGATGTTGCCACGAAATATGACATCAGAAAGCACATGCGATTTCAGCAGAAGTGCACTAGTGCTCGTTGGAGTGAGACCACGAACAAGTGGTTCGTTCAGCTCAAAGACTTGACGACGGGTCTCGAGTATGAAGACTCTGCCAATGTTCTAGTCACGGGTGAAGGTGTTCTGAATGAATGGAAATGGCCCGATATCACCGGTATCGAGACTTTCAAAGGCCAGCTGCTTCACAGCGCCAACTGGGATCCGCAAGTGGATCTTAAGGTGAGCATTGGCGGTTGAATCGCCATATCAAGTGGGACATTTTGCTGACGAGATGCCCGATAATAGGACAAGTCTGTCGCCGTCATTGGCAATGGCAGTAGTGGACTTCAAATTGTGCCCGCCATATTACCTGACGTCAAACACATGGACCACTACATGCGTGGTCGATCCTGGATTGTTGGCCTCTTTGGAGATCCGGAAACAAGACAACGCATCAAAGAAGCAGGCGGCAACTTCCAATACTCTCCAGACGAGATACTCAAGTGGGAGACAGATCGAGAAGCGTATCTGGAATACAGACGAGCCATTGAGTACAATATCAACAAGAACTTCGGCGTTCTGTTCAGTGGATCCGAGCAACAGGCCAGCCTTCGGCTTCAAGCTCAAGAGTCAATGATGCAAAGACTCATCGCCAAACCAGAGATCTACAAACACCTTCAGCCCGATTTCTCACCATATTGTAAGCGAATGTCTCCAGGTCCAGGATATCTCGAGGCTCTGGCATCTCCAAAGGTTGACACTATCACCACTGGCATCACAAAAATTGACGAGACCGGAATTTTCACTGCAGATGGCCAGCATCATCCGGCGGACGTCATTATCTGTGCGACTGGCTTCCAAACCTCTCCCGCCAATCGAAGTTTTCCCATATACGGTGTTGGCGGTGTGAATCTACGAGAGCGCTTCCAAAAACGTCCAGAGACATACCTGAGTGTCTGTACAGATGGATTCCCCAACTTCTTCCAGTCCATGGGCCCCAACTCAATGCCTGGTGCTGGCAGTCTTCTACTCGTTATTGAGAAAACAAATACCTACATTGCCAAGATCCTAGCTCGGATGGCATACGACAATATCGCCCGTATCGAGCCCAAGCGGAACATGGTCAAAGCCTTTACTGATTACTGTGATCACTTTTTTAAGCAGACTGTTTTCTCAGAGGAGTGCAATTCTTGGTACAAGACATATGAGGCTGGGGCGTCGCGAGAGGAGCAGAAGCGGGGACGAATTACGGCACTATGGCCAGGTAGTAGTTTGCACTGCGTGCGGACTTTGAGTCGTCCTCGTTGGGAAGATTTTGAGTACAAGTATTGTGATGACAATGAGTTTGGCTGGTTCGGGAATGGGTGGACATTGGCGGAGAAGTTTGTTACGGATGAGCCGGAGTCACTAACATGGTACCTCAATGACACCAAGGTCATGGAGAAAGTCACATCATGAATAAATACTCCGACGAAATTGATGTTTTAGATGTCGTCAACTGCTTAATCCTCCTGGGCCTGGTTCTGCGTTGGACCAAGCGATGGCAGAGAAGTGGTTTATGATAGATTGTTATCTAGCATCATAAGTATCTCATGGTTTTGCTCCAACCAATTCCCCAGTTCCATGCTATGGCCAAAACCACTCTCAACCATATTACCTCCTTGTTCTACTGGGAAACTACCATAGTTCATTCCATGTCCAATCTGTGTTCCATCGTGGAAGTTCTGGACGTTTCCCTGCATGTTCATGTGATCGGGGAGAGCTACTCCGGCTTCATAAAACAGCATCTCGAAGGGTGTATCAGGTATCCGCCGCGATGCTTGGACCGGAGGATTGTTTGATCTTGAGCCCACATACTTGCATGCAACTTCATACATGAGCTTGAAGAGATGAAGCTGCTTCCTGTAGACGCCTGGGAGGTCTGGAGGTATCATGTCGACTGTTTCGACAACGGCTGCGAGGGGCTTCAAGTGAGCCGGGTCGCAGGTCTCGATTGCATGACAGAAAAGCACCATAAACGGCACCAATGGCACCGCCATGAGGCCCCTGGTTTCCGGTTAATTGGTGAACTTTAGGTTGAATTGAAGTCTTACCAATGCATGTAGAACTCAAAGACCATAGCTTCAACAGTTTTAAGCATCGACAAACACAGTCGGTGTTGCTCAAGGCCATCCTTTGCTGCACTTAGACATTCGTCGCAAAAGGCTGAGGGCGTCAAAGGAGAAGGCTTGACGGCTCTGAAGACCAAGCAGCGCATAGAATAGTATGCTACCTTATCGGTGCATCGGAAGACCTCACTTTGAGTATCTCCGATGTTGGCTGCAATTGATTCGTACAGGTTCTCCTGTGAATATGTTAGAAACCATGGACGACACTTTACTTAGCATAAACTTACCTCTGTCGTACTCTTTGTATTAAATAGTCGCTCCATATCAGCTGCAAGTTTCCTTGCATTTGATTCTCTCTCCTCATCTGGTTGAAGCAAGGCCCCTGGGCTGTAAAGTTTATCATACACCCTCCCTTGAACATCACAGAAGCGAGCCCATTTAGCGATTATTGGAGCCGGTCCGTCACTTCCATCTGCTTCCAGGGCTTCGAAATTTATGGTTATCTCTCCATCCCGGATCAGAGCCGGCCGACTGAGTCTCAAAGCAAGCATCTTGTCACACAAATGGATGTAGCAGACAAGCTTGGCCCGGCGCTGTTTCTCTTCTCTTGTTTCTGGCTTTGGGAGATTTTCGCGGGTGAAGCTTAGTGTTTGGCACATTTGTACTGCTGCGGCTAGGCAATTCCAGGACATTGAGATTCGACAACGTTCAAGGTGGTAGGTTGACTGAATTCCAATTAGCTCATCTTCCTCTAAGGACTCTGACCGAGCCACTCACCACCATAAACAGTGCAAGGACGTAGTCGGGGGTACAGGGCATGTTAAATGGTAGGCCAGCCAAGATAGTCTCCATGTTTTGGTGACAGAGCCTTGCCTGAGACTCAAACTGACTCTTGAGTGTTTCATCCGTCTCGATATTCCCACATTCGTGCAAGAGACTTTCCAAGCCAACATGTGTAATAACAAGGTCAGCCAGCGTTGGTTTGCCAAAGTAGACGGTCATCAAATACTCGACAAATTGATTGATGCTGTGAAACTCTGCACGCCAAAAGAGCCGTAACCGCGACGATTCTAGCATATTATCAGTACATTTATAACCGGGGAGCTCTGTATGACTTACCTCTTAGTCTCTGCACAGCCATCATGGCAAGGTTGACCGGAGGGAGCTGAAACCCGCCCTGTTCTTGAGGTGACAGTACGCGCTGCGTATCAACAAGTCGAGGCTCATCGGCACTAACTTCTTTGTCCGCCAATATCTTCCGCAAGGCATCCAAACGACTCTTTATCTCGGGAAGTGGTTGCGACGGCTGGTTTTTATCAACGACTTGCTGCAAGAAGTCCGTTGCAAATGTAGCCTGCGTGGTCAATGTGACGTCGCCCTCTAACTCTAAACCCTTTTCGTGTCCTGTTCTCGCATTGTATGAGGGGGAGCTCGCATGTGATATCGGAGTGACCTGTGAGCTGACAGCCGTATGTACGTTTGATGAGCCTCCGTGTAGCTGTTGGGGAGAAGAAGTGATGCTGTCAACCGCGAGACTGATGCGATCAAGCTTTTGTGAAATGGCGTCCAACTTGGATTCACTGTGCCCGTTATAAGCGTCACGGAGTGCTTGCAGTAAATCGTAATTCCTTACTAGCCATCAGACACTAATATTTGCTGACGTTTTGCTCGAGGCTTGAAGCCGGTCGGGAATGAACAACAAATACTTCTTCTTTGGCATGGCCCGCAAGGATCCTCGCGGTCGCATCTGATCTATCAAGCTTGAGTGAAGGTCCTGACGAGATAGAAGCCATCACTCACTTTTCTTTGTCGGCATTGATCGCACTAACATGTTCAGATGAAATTGTCAATGGCCAGACTTGGACGAGGACATACAGCGCAAAGGTTGCTGGGTCTGGACTTACGGACAGCTTATGCTCCGGAAACCGACGCGTTGCGGGGGCGTTATTATCCTCTCCATCACTTTCGTTCACGGCCACATTCATCGTCGCTTTCAGGCTTAATTGAGTTGCCAAAAAAAATTTGAGAAAATTTAAAATAATCGGATTCGTCAAAAATGTACCGATTTTGGTCTCTAAGCGCCAAGGCCGGGCCTCATATTTGATGATGGCATGGGTCTGTTTTGGGCAAAGGCTCGGTATGTCGGAGCCCCGAAAGACCGCCAAAAGCAAGCAAATAATTGGTTAGTCAAACTGTGAGATTGGGCCTGCAAACAGGCCACGTGATTGTCAATCATCAGGACAAACACCAAGATGAGGGCAAACAAGCTTGTTAGGCAGGGCAGGCGGCAACCTGGGTGAATGACTGCATTTTACATATAAATTCTGACCNNCGACCCGCTCTAGCTCACACAAACATGAAGCTACCCTAAAGGCATCCTGAGGCCAGCAAGGTCAAGGCAAGAAATGCTTGTCGTAGTTGATAGCTCTTCATATATAACTCATATATCGGTATTTAAACTATCGGCTCCTATTTATCTGTGTATCTCAGCGACCTTAGAGTCCAATGCGATGTCACCCCGCTTTGAAGTCTCTTCTCTCGTTCAACCCAAGATGTTGAACCGTTGTCCGGTTAAGTTGGGCTGGAGAAGATTGCACAAAAGATAACTAGACCCAGACCTCGTCGAGCAGTATTTATCCGATTGGTCAGTAATAGACTCAATCTAACCATAATCAGCCTTGGGCTGCCGAGACTTTGATGTCAGGGGCTCGTCATTCTGCTTGACGCGTTATCATTTCTTGTCGGTAAAACGCGGCGCGAATACGCGTAAAGTTGTTCACCAATGGCATGCTAATCACAGCTGCCAAGATGTGCCTCATGCGTTATTTCATGCAGCCAGCACAACTGCCGAGTGATGTCTCGTATGTTATTTCATGGTTGATTGTGGTTCTCTCATTGCTTGGCGAACACTTCTAACTCTGACATCATAATTGCATCACTCAAGGAAAACCGAACGCTCTAAAACGCCCAAAACATCATCCTGCCTCAACAGACCGCGCTCAACCACCGCCTCCAAAAACGGACGCTCTTTGGCCAGTGCTGCCCTCACGATACTTGACACCTTCGCGTAACCGAGACTAGGAACGAGAGCCGTTGCAAGTGCACTCGACTGAAGAAGATGCTTCTCTGACGTCTCTTTGTTTGCAACAAGACCCTCGATGCAGCGCTTTGCGAACATATTTGACGCGCTCGTGAGCAGCTGGATGCTGTCGAACAGTCTGTCACAGACCAGCAGCTCGTAGTGATTGATTTCAAGCATTCCCTGTTGACAAGCCATGGCGACAGCGGTGTCATTTCCAGTAATTGCAAGAGCGACTTGACAGACTGCGATAGGAATGACAGGATTGACCTTTCCAGGCATGATGGAAGACCCGGCCTGAACAGGTGGAAGCGTAATCTCAGCAATGCCACCATTGGGCCCTGAAGACAGAATGATCAGATCGTTTGCGATTTTCCACAAGCTGTTCGCAGTGTTACGCAGCTCAGCTGATAGACGGGCGCAAGTGTCCATGTTCTGCATACCATCAAAGGCATTGCTGCATGGCTGCACCGTAACTCCCAGTGACGAAGAGAGATGCTTGAAAACGGCTGCTTTGTAACCCAACTTTGATCCAAAGCCAGTTCCAATGGCGGTCCCTCCCATAGGAAGGACCAGAAATGAGTCGCGAATCGTGCTGAGATGCTCCCGATGTCTCCGGATGACAGCTTCATGAGCGCCAAGAGCCTGGCCATAAGTCATAGGCTGACCATCTTGCAGACAGGTTCTTCCAAGGCGCAGAAGTGTAGCGTATTCTTGACTCTTCACAGAAAATGTATCCGCCAGTACCAGAAGAGCATCCAGAGTACCCTCCATGGCGCGGTACACAGCAAGCTTCATAGCTGAAGGAACAGCATCGTTGGTTGATTGCCCCATATTGACGTGGTCATTGGGATGAACAAAACTGTAGTCCGAAAGAGCTCGACCAGAGTTCTTAGCAACGATGTTGGCAATGACTTCGTTCACATTCATGTTGGTAGAAGTACCGCCAGATCCCTCCATCATATCGACTGCAAAATGCTTGTCGTGAACTCCAGTTTTGATCTCTTCGCATGCCTTGGAAATGGAGTTGGCCTGCTCAGCGGTGATGGTGCCGACATCACAGTTGGCACGCGCTGCTGCTTGCTTGATAACTGCAAAAGCGTGGACAAAGTCTGGCCAGCTGGAAATGGGCCGTCCTGAGAGAGGAAAGTTTGCGATAGCGCGAAATGTGTTGATGCCGTAGAGAACTCCGGCTGGCAGCTCAAGTTGACCGAGACTGTCTTTTTCGAGACGCTTGGTCTCGATGGTGACGGTAACTTTGGGCCCATTCGTTCCTTTGACGAGCAAGCCGTTTGTCAGCTTTGGCTCGCTGGGGACAATCTATGCAGAGATGTGAGCATGCAGTCATGGATGTATTGGGAGGAGATAAGAGGCTTACGGTCGAAATGAGTTGAGTCACCGTCATCGTGTCGGCTGCTAGGCAGACAGTCTTTGTAGGTCACTTGAAGTGATAACAGTTTTGCAAGTGCGATTTTAGTTTGTTTCTTTTAATTTCGCTGCCTCAAGAGAGTTGGTAATAACCCAGCTCTTGCGGGAGCTGACCACCTATATAGAAATAAGCGCTTGTGCTAATGAGGCCCCCTATGTTGTTTCCAATACTTGGATTTCTCTCCAGTCCACGGGTGAGGCTTTCAGCGGGAGGAACCGGTGAGAATAGAAGCCCAAGTCGATGGTACCTCCCAACCACATGGTCGCCCTGCAAGAGATTGCAGTCGCAGGTACTCGCTTACATATAGCCCTCTGCCCTACATACCGCCGACCAACTGGGGTTTCTCCCTCCCATGCTTCGGCTGCTAATCCATCTCAGCCGATGCTAAAAAGCTCGCATTAGCGGCCGAAGCAAAGCAAAAGCATGATTATTTCGTCCCGCGTGACATCTGCAGCGCCATGATACAACAGGATCTGCATTACACAGCCCAACGTTGACCTCAATGACACTCCGACGTGGCAGACCCCTACTGAACCGATAGCCAGCATTTCCTGTCTGCGGGGGAACATTTACTACCCCTCCACTAGCGTTGTTGTCACATCCCATGCGCCCCCTCTCCTTTGGGCAGAGACAAATTCTCGCCTCAGCAGTGCATTTCTCCACGCATGCACCATTGAACGATTGCCGACTGACCGGTGAGCTGGGTTCCGCCGCAAACCGAGCGATTTGCCACTGGATACCTGTAAGGCATAGCGTCAGATCTGGCAATGGCCGGACCTAGGCCTGGAAATCTGAGGCCATACCCAAGCCATGTCACAGTTGACCGAGAGCTATCTCGACTGACGGTTGCATTTTGAGGTGCTTGTCAGCCACGTGGATTGCCAGAGTATAGGCATGAAGAAGAGCGGTAAGGGCTTATCATACAGCAATATCTCTAACAGGACATCCGAAGTTGCCAGATAAAATATTATGCTGTGAAATTCGAATGCCTAACCGCGTTACCCTTTTCCACGCGATTGGCATTCCGCTCTGATATATCAGTTGTCAGCTGATAAACTGCGATAGGCCAGTTACATATTGCGTCATTATACACATCGCGAGCAATTATCTGAAACTCGACACAATATCAGACCATGAGCTCTCGGCAAATTGCAATATCGCACCCTCGTGATCTGTCGGTCTTTCTTTTGGTACCGCATTCTGGTTCTTCTTCGCGAGAATCTCGGCAATACTGTCCAGGTCGGCTAACACAACAGGAGCATTTCTCGCGGCTGAGGCATCGTTTCCGCTGAGACGCGGCTGCAGACTTATACATCGTCCTTGACGGCGAAGGCATGGCTGAGCTCCGACCCTCGAATCTACCAGTGGCCAATATCCTCCCAAAAGAACTGACATGCATTCTCAAATGAAACGCGAAAATTGAGTGGAGAAAATCTTGGCACTGACGATGAAGCCTTATGCACCTTAACCTTTCAGGAATTTGCAAGTTAAGACCCAGTTGTTGTCCCTATCGTGATCAAATGAATTTTGCGCATTTTATGCCTGCTTTTTCGCAAACCCCAGTCTTCTTCTAGTCGATGGTAGTAAGACAACGCCAGCGGGCTTTGATGCAACAGTTTTACAATTTCATTGTCCTGTATTATCCCTCAAACTCTTGAGACAAGTCTATCAGAGTTCCCAGGTATAAAGGTCTCTCGATACCAGGGAACCGCCAGGCCGAAGAGAATCATCTTGAGCCTCAAACGAAAGTGGTGCGCTTGGGAGAAAATCCTCTGTGCATCTCTTGTTTCTTGGTTCATGCAAGTCAAGGAGCTGCCGCACACCGTGCGCCTTACCTCAGCGATGCAACTACTTAGATAGGTCGAAAGGAATTTATGACAAACTTAGAAGACCATTTGATTAGTTGGCCTGAAATAGTCGATGATCACAGTGTTGAGACTTGTCTCCTCTACAATTGACTTGTTCTGTCCCAGAGCCCGAGATCTCAATACAGAGGCAGAATGAATGACCTCATTTCGTTATAGAATGGTCGGTGCCGTCCAGCATACGTTCAGCCTGTCTAATTCTGACGTTATGCTGATGCTGGTAAACTTCAGAATCGTATTCATGATGAGATAAGTCAGAAGTACGATAAGATCAATTAAAGTCTTTTAAAATAACAAAATAGAAAGAGAAGTCTAATCTAAGATCCCCAGCGTTCTCTGATACGCTCGCCTTAAGAGGCAGCGATGCTATTCCTTCTTGCCCCTACTTTTCTTGGGGACACGAACCAACCAATAGATAACGATTGCAGCAACACAATTGAAGATAACATAAACCCAAAGCAGCCCAAAATTTCTCCAACGATTGTCAAAGTTGACGTTGATGCTCTTCAAGAAGGCATTGGTGTCCGCCATGGGACAGTATTGACACTCAGTGGTGCTACCTCCACTCTCGCCGACAAGATACCCGCCCATATTAGCTATGTAATCCGACATAAACTCCTCGCAAGTTCCATTCGCCGGCTTGAACTGCAAGATCTCGTTGTCGGCGCAGGTGACAGGTGCATTGGCGAGCGTCGTGCCGAGGAATCCTTCGACCACGTACGTAAAAGGATTGACGCGGTACATGAAGATCCAGAAACCAGGAAGGGCATCGGGGCCAGCGAGAACACCGCAGAAGGCAAACATCATGATAAAGAGCAAGTTCATAACGCCGCCTGCAGTGTCAGCATCTGGAAGTCCGGCGATCATCATGTGAGCGAAGGTAGAAGCGAGCAGGAAGAACATCCAGACATGCAGGAAGATGGCGATGCCTCGTGAGTGGACCTCGTTGGTATACTCGGCGTTGCGATAGAGGCCGATGGGAAAGTACCAGCAGATGAAGGCAAACACACCGATGAACTAGACATGTTAGAGAGGATATAGAGTGCTGATCAGATGCAACTTACTGAATTCCATACAATTTCAACTGTAAGGTTGGCAAACATGAACGGCTGCCAAGAATAAGTCTTTGCCGGACGCTCTCGGGCCTCATACAAGGTTCGCTGCTCCACAAAAGCTGGCATCATCTGTTCAGCCACCTGAGAAAAGATGGTCAGGAAGATAAATACACCAAACATCTGATTCTGGAGACCGCGGATAGTGTTGTCGCCGTTGAGCACAGATAGCCCGATGAACAAAGCCTTTCACAGTGTTAGGAAAGATTGACAAATGATATTGCGCAAGGGTAGCAACTTACTGCACCAACTGTGAGAACGACCTTGGAGTACATATAGCCCGGACTCCTCCAATACTGCTGGAATAGGCGCTTGGTTACCTCCCACGCCTGAGTTGACAGAGGCGAAGCAAACTCGTGGTAGTCGGAGGAGTCAACGTTGCGTGCCTCGGATGTCTGTTTTGAAGGAGAGACTTTGAGAGATTCGAGCTCCTGCTGCACTGCTTTGTATTCGGAAGATTGTCTCCATGCAGCGGGCCAGTCGACATCAGTATGAGTACCTGGAGCAGCCCCAATGACTTCCAGCATATGCTCTGCCGGGTTAGCCTTAGGTGGGAGAGGCGGGCCACCGTTTCGAGTGAAGTAGTCCATCAGAATCTGCGAGTTCTGACCAATTTCTCCAAAATACACCGTCTTTCCTCCCTTTGCGAGGAGTAAAAGCCTGTCGAATCGCTGAAAAAGCATGGCAGAGGGCTGGTGAATTGTACACAATATGGCTTGACCACTCTTGGTCAATTGCTCCATCAAATTGCAGATAGACCACGAAGTTTGACTGTCCAAGCCCGAGGTTGGCTCATCGAGGAACAGCAGGAGCTGCGGGCGTGCGACAAGTTCAACGGCAATCGTAAGTCTCTTGCGCTGTTCAACGTTAAGTCCTTCTCCCGGCACACCAATAATGGCATCGGCGTAGGCATCCATTCCAAGGAGTTGAAGGACTGTCTCAACGTAGTCAAGGCGGTCTTGCTTCGAATACTTGGCTGGCTGTCGAAGCATGGCACTGAATCGCAAGGCTTCTCGTACTGTTGAACTCGCTTGGTGCAGATCCTGCTGAGTAACGTACCCTGTCTTTCTCTGGAAAGAAGAGTCGCGAGGGTGACCGTTGACGAGCATCTCACCAGACACAACACCCATTGTGGCTCGACTAGCAAGGACGTCGAGAAGGGTCGTTTTGCCAGCACCCGATACTCCCTGAGAACACATTAGTAAGTGCGATGGCGAACATAGCATTGCCCAGCGTAGAGAACGAACTCACCATCAGAGCTGTCAGTGTTCCGGGTTTGACCCAACCGTCGACATGATCTAGAATCCTGCGTGTCTCGCTCTTAATCTTGACATCATAGCACACATCTTTCCAATGGAAAACAGACGTTTGCTTCTCGACCTCAACCTTATCACTCGAGGACCCGGATGTCTCTTGCTTTCCTTTTGGTGTAGGAGTGCCAGACTCTTCATCACCAACACGTTTGCCAGAGACCTTGCGCATAGCGTCTCGAAGAAAGACCAACACCTCGCCCTTGGAGCGCTCGGAAGCGACATACTCGGTAGTCCAAAGATGAAGTGCCATGTAAAAGACAGTCCAAGCAATTATGATCCCGAAATTCCTCCATCGGTGGGTGTTGACGAAGCCAAAGGAAGCCTGTAAGTAATCCTCTCCTCTGACGAATGATTGGCCGGGTACAGATCCAGGCACATTGCAGACAAATTGGCCATGGCCCAGGTTCTCATAACCAGGGCCATGCGGGACAAAGTCTGAGCAAGGGAACTTCTGACCGACAAATTCGACCAAAAATACACTCTCAAGCCCATAATAAACAGGGTTGATCCAGCGGATCCAGCCAAGCCAGTTCTGCATATAGGCAGGAGGGATAGCAAATCCAGAGTACAACACCAAAGCTAAGAGGATGATGCAAGCGGGCGCCAAAGCCTGGGAAACAGACTTGGTAGCCGATCCGATGAATCGGAACATCATCGACATACAGAGAGTGACTGAGAATGAGAAGAGAAGGAAGGAAAAGAAAGGACCGGGCTCGCGACGCAGATTACACATGAAGTAAAGTGTGCAGTTGAGAAGGACCGCGTTGACGACCTTGTAAGGCAAATCAGTGGCCATTGCTGACAGAGCTTCGGCACTTGGATGGTAAAAGGCATAGCGAGACTGCTTTTCGACAACCTTCCTCTTTGCATAGAGGGTCAGGATCTCAAGGATGCTAGCAAACGCGTTGATGAGAACAATGAAGAAGAGCAAAATAGTTCGACGGTAGAAGCTGGTGGTGTTAGATGGGAGATTGTAGAAGATGCTGGAGATGATGAGAGCCTCGAAAAGGTTGCTGATGAGCATGGTCAGAGTGATGCTTGGGTCGCCGATCAACATAGTGAAGCCTCTCCAGAGATTAATGGTGTACTGTTGTAGATAGGAAAGGTTGAAGGGTGACCGTTCTCGCTGAGTAGAAGCTTGATCGAGTCTTCTTGATTGAGAGAACTTCTGAAGATCCGGTCCATCGAAAGGATGCTGTTCCATATAGTAGTCAACCTCGTCGATCAGCCTAGAGCGTTGTTGGCTCTGTCGCCAAGCTTGGGCAAACTCGTCGGAGGTTCGAGGTGGGTTCGCTCCTGGTCGGACGACTCTTTCGGCGGGGTTTGTCATTGATGTGAGGAAATCGGCCGTCGTTTGTTGCTCGGGGCAGATGAACCCGAGGTGCTCGAAATAAGCTTGAGCGTCACCTGTCTTTCCGAAGAAAATTTGGCGGCCTTCGTACAGGACGATGACCTTGTCAAAGAGCTAAGGACCAGATCAGCGAAGGAGCAAGATATGCTAGGGCCGTACGGGGTACTTACATCATACGCACTTTGAGGAGCTTGGTAGATGGCCACACAAGAAGCAATACCGAGGGTATCAGCCTGAGTGCGCAAAACTCGGCAAAACTCAACGGCATTGGCGCTGTCGAGGCCGCGAGTACTGTTGTCCCAGCACTGGAGAGGGGAGTATCCCAGGGCAGCTTCAGCAATGGTGACCCTCTTGCGTTCACCACCACTGACACCTCGGACATAATCGTCGCCTACGCGAGTATTCTTGGTATGTGAGATTCCAAACATAGCCATGATAACATCACGAAGATGCTCGGCGTAATCTCTTGGGTTGACACCAGGAGGAAGCTTGTCCGGCGGAGGGCATCGGCAACGAGCGGCGAAGTAGAGGGTATCGCCAACGGTGAGATGGGGGAAATGGTGATCAACCTCAGCTGTATAAATGGCTTCACCGCGATAAGCTTTCTTCATCTGCTCAGGCCGTATACCCTGATAGTTCAGGATCGTATCGTCACCGAAGTGAAAGCCGTACGTTTCGCCTGCAATGCTGCGAAGCAGAGTTGAGCAGCCAGAGCCTGGAGGACCCAGAACACACAGCATCTCTCCAGCTTCGACGTATCCATCGATGCGACGCAGAATGTCAATGCGCTGGCCTTTGTCCCCGAGTACCTTTCTTGCGAAACTGGCACCTTTGAGGAAAATGTTGGTGACAGTGTTCTGAAAGTCAGTCGCTTGACCGAAGCCGTATGCATCAAGGTTTTTGAACGCAACTCCAGCGGTACGAGGGGTACTTCCATCGGCAGCGGCTGTTCGGGTCTTGAGATAAGCCTTGGCCCATTTCTTGGAGTTAAAATGAGGACTCTGGGGATCCAGAGGGCCACCGTCGCTCAAGGGAAACAGCGGCCCATGACCTGACGCGGCAGATTGACTTGTGAATCTCCTTGCTAGCTCATAGATCTCTTGCTCATACTCAGGCTCGTCAGATAGGTTGTCATTGCCCCGGGTTCTGTCATCTAAAGTGACAGAAGAGACAGACGGGGCGACATCGTCAGGACGAAGATCGTTGCGGTTATTCATCCTGCTCTAGTATGATCAAGTTTCCGACACACCAGGTACAAAGGATGTTAAGTTAGGGTATTAATTGGTAAAGACTTTGAAAGTGATTAAAAGAATGAAAACGATGATAAGGTGCCGATGTCAAGTCAGTGGCCGGAATTGTGCTGTGACATCTTATAAGTTGCAGCAAGAGTCATATTGAAGATGCGGACTGAAACAAGATTTTCACGGACAATTTACTTAATCTCAAAGGCTAATCTTACGCAGCAACGGACAGCCGTACTCCAGACACAACGGCGCTAAATCTGTGTATTCCTGCACATCAACATGAGGCCCGGACGGAGCGGAGGACCGAAATAGTGGGGCACTGCGGTAACTCGGACTGTCCGAGCACCGGGTCACGCTCAAACAGCGACGAGGACACAAACATATTACCATTAACGAAATGATAAGTTGGATCTTGGCCTCATCATAGCCAAGATATGTCTGTTACAGATCTGCGCTCTCGCTAAGCTTACATCTGCGATCGGGAATCACGGGTTCCGCGACAGATGATTGCGGAGCCTCCCTTACGCTCTAGGAGTAACAGAACTAAAGGCCAGTCTTACCTAGGACATTAAAATCTGACCCACTATGAAACAATAGCTCGACTTTGTCCTTTATGGAATGAGTTCATTGCTGGAAGTGCATTGAAGGTGGACTTTCTGGGTGATATTGCTCAATGCTCTGATGGGATGTTCTTGAAGGTATTGAGAGATGGGTTGATGCAATTCGAAGAGGGGAATCTCCGAGGCTAGAACGCGTGCTACAGCCACGTTTAGCTCAGAAAAAGAGACCTTATTATGTCAAGTTCAACGTGAAAGAATAGTGCAATAAGAAAATAAAACGAGCAGGCCTCTCTCAAACTTGGCGTCCCCTTTCCATTGTCGTCAAAGAATACCTTCAGCATACCCAGCCGCCATCAACATTATAAACAGCCCCGGTCACAAAAGACGCTTCATCGCTGAGTAAGAATGCAATAACACGAGCAACCTCGGTGGGATCAGCTCTTCTCTTTTGCACAGTACCCGAGAGACTGCGCTTTATGTGTTCTGCATCATCGTGCTCATTCATAGCAGTACTAACCGAACCTAAAAACAGTCAGCCAGCATTCAGCCTGATGCAAATATTAACTTACCTGGTGATACACAGTTGACTCGTACATGAGGATTCTCCTTCGCAGCTGTCCGCGAAAGCCCAATGACAGCGGCCTTGCTTGCGCAGTACGCGACATGGCCGGGCGCCCCGAATTGGCCAAAGACACTTGCAGCAGAGACCTGATGTCTAGTTAGTGCTGCAATATAGGTTTGATCTTCGAACGTACAATGCTGGTACCAGCGGACATTGCGTTGAGTTCTGCACGCAGACAGTTGAACACCCCGCGAGTATTGACCGCAAACATCTTATCCCAGACCTCATCACTGTACTCTGTAAGTGGAGCTGGCTCAGAGATGATACCAGCCATGTTTACAGCACCATCAATCTTCCCAAAAGTCTGTACTGTCTGTTGGATCCAGGCATTAACTGATTCACTTTTGCTGACGTCTACCACTTGATAGATATGCTTATTTCCCGACAAAGAATCCTTGGCTTTTTTAAGAGCTTCTTCGTTGATGTCGGCGAGGGAAATGGTAGCTCCTCTCGTAGCAAGCAGCTTTGCGGTCGCTAAACCCATGCCAGACCCAGCACCGGTCACAGCAATCTGAGATGTTATTCTTGCTTAGTGTTCCTGTAGAAAGAGAGCACTTACCACTTTTCCGTCAAAAGAGGCCATGATATAATTTGCGGTACTTGGTTGAACTGTCCAACTGTCTGGATGAGGGTTGAGGATCGTGATAAGAGTTTCAAGGAAGATGAGGAGTTAAAGGTTACCCTGACCGAGCTATACCCACCTAAATCGTGATGTAGATCAATGGAAGACTATTGGCGACCGAGTACCCCGCATGCAAAGGGCGATAAGCCGTTCTAGAAGTGGAAAGTTAACCCAAGTGGCTGATTACTTCAAGCCTCAAGGCGTCAGAAGAACCAAGACCCTAAATCAGGGTGCGAAAATAATCTCATCAAAGAGACTTCTGAATTTACACTGTAGTATCCTAAACTTACTAAAGTATTCTGTCACTTGGGATCAAGGTCTTGCGTTTCTCTGCTACCCCTAGTTAAAGGCAATTTGTATCAGATGCAACTCTGGAATGGACTGGTTGCCAAAGAAGCAAGTCAAGGCGGGGCAGGCAGTCGCTTTTAGGCGAGAATTGCAAGTGCTTCTTGAAGCTATCGTGGTAATTAATTCCGTTGCCCCTTTCTTTACACCATGGCTTCCCTACTTGTAGTATCTCTCGCATTCCAGATCTGCTCAATGCGTTCTTTTGTTTCCATAAAGATCTTTAATCCGCTTCGTTTTGCAGCACATTCAAACCACTGCACGAATGATGCCCTCATATCATCATCGTCAGTCTCACAAGCCGCTACAAAAGCTGGCCATATCAGTCTCAAAGACCCATACCCCATTCCCGCATCGGACGCATCAAACTCTAGCAAGCGATCACGCACACCAAGGACATGCTTCTGCAGCATGCTGGGGTCTAGGTCGTAGATTCTACGATAGAAGTACACAGAAAGAGCGTGCTGCATCGTGTCAGCCAGACTATTTAGGAGGCTGACTGATTGTTGATGTTCTGGATCAACAGGTGCTTCAACCATCCATATTGACTGTCGAAGGACATGTAGTTGCTTGATCCAGCGCTCAACAACTTTCGATCGAGCCATAAACTCTTTTAGGGTTAAGCCAGGGCTGAGTAGTTCCTCCTGGCTCTGCTCTTTCTCCCTTGCGAGACGGATAACTAGAGAAAGCATGAAGAGATGAAGCTCTGGTACGCCAAATATCTCTGGGTAAAGTGTAGCAGACCATATTCCCGGATGCTGCAGATGCAAGTCATTTTCACCCTCTTCTTGTCCTTTAACCTTGAGCATCTCCTGGTCCAGGTTACTCCACGTGGTGAGACGGAAAGACAGGCTGTCCTGGCTATAGGCACTGGCACCACTTGCTTCTATTGCTTCACGAACTCGGTTTCGGTGATCCAAATTCAGTGTGTTCTGCGTAAAGGTACTCTCGTGGGATAGACGCTCAAATACATAGCAGTGATGTAGTAGCCTGACTTTGCGAGACTTTCTTCGGTTGAGTCCTTTTGTTCGAATGAACTTCTCCGTCTCCAAGAAAAAATACTCAGCTTCTTCTCGATTACCAGAAAGTATGGCGATTTGAACCATGGTCAAGAGAGCCATAAGTATAGACTTGTACTTGGCCCTCTTTGGGATGTCGTATGCAGTCTTGAGCATAAGACATACGTGCAAGTGAGCTTGTTGGTAATACGTCTTTCCCTGATCTAGCCACTTGGTAGAGTTGTGGATACCGCCTAAGCTGAAGGCACTGATAGATAACGTCCCGTAAAATGCACATAGACTAGCATGGTCCATCTTCTCGCCGAGGGTCAAGGCTGCTAAACAGCTTTTGACATGAGGGAGAAAAAGGACATGCCAGGGTGTTTTGCTATGACGATAAGGTGTCAACCCTCTCAAGACAGTCGTGGCATAGTGCTTTACGAGCAGTACAGCATCACGTGGCACGTCTGAGTCGCTTTGAGAAGCTACGGAGCCTGAAGTGGGTGACAGACGTGATAGATATTGCCTTGGTGATCCAAGTTCGACGGTAGGAGACCATGCAAGTGGTGATGGAAGCTTGAGCGCAGAGGCTGATTCATCCATCCAAGGGAATGCAGACTCGATTCCCATTGCTCCAGGATCCCACCAGTCAGGTAGATCAAGCTGTCCCGGGTCCAGCCAGTCACAAGGAAGGCAATCCAGTGTCTTGAGCCAGTCCCCTCGAGGTATGAGTGCGTTGCTCGTAGCCGCTATCGGATGTTGTTCAGCATCTGTGGGGGACCTCCCTGTTGCAAAGTCGAGAGAAGAGGTCACGATTTCCACGTCGTCATCAAAATCGGGGACAAGCAGTTCATTGTGTTCGACCACATGAGTGCCTTGATCCTCTATCTCGCCTTCGTCTATCTCTTGCAGAGTGCTTAATGGATCCAAGGGTAACTGTTCAGTGATGCGAAAAGCACCGAAAGGTCCTCTTGAGATTTGTATGTCTGAAGACGCCTTTTCGCATTCGTCATCGATCTGAGACAGATGCCAATTTGCCAATTCTGGTGGGACGTCTTCGGCAATTTGTTTACTCAGACGCTCTCGCTCTCGATCCGTTAACAATGGCCTTCGAAATCGAGCGATTCCCGTGGTAGAGGGATCGTCAAAGTCGAAGAAGATATCTTTGCTATAGCCGCCGCAATCAAGGCCCGAGATGTTGCACATAGAGCAGCTAGGGCGACCCTCATCACACTTCACACGACGACTGCGACACTTCAAAGATTAGCGAGGAACATTGGGTTGACCGATTGAACGTACGGTGACACATCCTCCGAAAGATCGAGTTCTCCGGCTTGAGACCCGCTTTGTTTTTGACGTGGACTTGCCTACGACAGGAGGCATACTGGCAAGGAGCTGTCTCCTTGAAAAGACTTTCTTTCAGACGGGAATGTCCCCTTGTAAACGATCCCAAGATACTGGCTTCGGGACTCCGGCCGTGGTGGGGAAAACTGATAAGGGAGACAGACTAATCGCTTCCCCCGCCTTTCGGTTATCGGCCCCGATGCATTCCCTGGGAAAACCTTCCTATCCTGACAACAGCTGGGCTTGGGTAGCAGTAATGAATGATCAGACAGAACACTAATGTCCAGTTCATTCGGTAGATGGCTCCTGCAGGGCGCAGTCTGACCTCGTGTCTGGATTGACGTGTCTGATAAGGTTCTCCCCGCACATCGGTTCGTTACTTGATCCAAACTTGTGATTGGGCGGGGACGTTCCGCTGTAGAAGCCACCGGCGTAAAAGGAAAGTTATATCTGGTGGCGAAACATGTCGCATTCACAGTGTGATAGCACGATAGGCAACTCGAACAGGCTATCCTGTTCAGATCATTAATTGAGATGAAAACGTGAAAGCAACTCCGACATGACAGACGCGATCGAATTATTATCCTCAAAATATATAGATGCCATTTGACGTTGACATCTTCCTATCAAGTCTAGCTAAACATACGTCGATACTCATTTACTCATCGCAGCATCTTCACAGTATCAGCAATGGGCTCTGTACCACAGTCTACCAGA
The DNA here is from genome assembly GCA_002980475.2 of Fusarium beomiforme. Lineage (NCBI taxonomy): Eukaryota > Fungi > Ascomycota > Sordariomycetes > Hypocreales > Nectriaceae > Fusarium > Fusarium beomiforme. The sequence goes on along the minus strand of PVQB02000047.1, from coordinate 31,614 downwards.
ACTTTCGACGTCCTCATCTTAGGCGCAGGCCTCTCTGGACTCTGCTCACTCTATCAGCTCAAGAAACGCTTCCCAGAATGGCGTATCCGGGTTCTTGATGCCGCCCCCGACGTTGGTGGCACATGGTACTGGAACTCTTATCCCGGCTGCCGATTCGACTCCGAGTCTTTGTCTTATTGCTTCTCATTTGACAAGGAGCTTCTCGATGAGTGGCATTGGAAAGAGGCTTTCTCACCGCAGCCAGAGACTCACAAGTACATCACGTACTTTGCTGAGAAGCACAATCTCAAGAAAGATATTCAGTTCAACACTACTGTCACTAAGGCTACATGGAGTGAAACCGATCACACTTGGACCTTTGCTGATGAAGCTGGCAATGAATACGTCTCGACTTTCTTCATCAGCTGCATGGGATTCCTCTCTGCCCCAACACTTCCTGCCATTGATGGGATTGAAGACTTCGGCGGCAAGTTGTTTCACACTTCTCGCTGGCCAAAGGATCTCGACATTACTCGCGATTTTGCCGGCAAGAAGATCGGAGTAATCGGGACTGGCGCAACAGGCATTCAAATCACAACCGCCATATCCAAGGAGCCACATATCGAGTCTCTCAGCGTCTTCCAACGTACCGCTAATTGGTCTGCGCCTCTTCGCAATTCTGAGATCACTGTTGAACAAATGGAAGAGCACAAGAAGAATTACGACAACATCTTCAAAATCTGCGCTGAGAGTTCCTCGGGTTTCATGCATCACGGTGATCCCCGCAAGTCGTTGGAGGTCTCGGAGGAAGAGCGCCTCGAGCTTTGGGAGAAACTGTATAATACACCTGGATTCAGCAAGTGGCTGGGCGTTTTCTCGGATACGTACACTGATCGATACGCAAACAGCTTATACTCCAACTTCATGGCGGAAAAGATCAGACAGCGTGTTAATGACCCAGCTATTGCAGAGAGCCTTATCCCCAAGAACCATGGTTTTGGTACACGCCGAGTTCCTATGGAGAGCGGCTACTTTGAAGCCTTCAACAAACCAAATGTTCATCTTGTCGATCTACAAAAGACGCCTATCGATCGTGTTACGCCATCGGGTATCTTGACTTCGGATGGCAAAGAGCACAAGCTTGACGTCCTGATCTGTGCTACTGGCTTCAACGCGATCACTGGTGCTTTCAGCGCCATCGACTGGCATGGTAAGAAGAACCGGCCATTGATCGCAACGAGCGACAGTCCCAAGGGCGACCACGCAGTCTGGGTTGACCACCGACCTCGCACATTCCTGGGCATAACTGTACCGTCAATGCCAAACATGTTCATGGTTCTCGGCCCCCATCAGCCATTTGGCAACGCAACTCGCAACATTGAGCACGGTGTGCAAGCCATTTCAGATATGTTGCAGTACTGCAAGGACAATGGCTACACATCTGTTGAGCCGACAGAAGACGCTGTTGAGCAATGGACTGAGCATGTTGTCAAGTGCAGTGAGAGCCAAGTTCTCATGAATGAAATCGATAGTTGGATGACAGGTGTGAATAAGAACGTCAAGGGAAAGAATGTTCGAAGTGTTGCACGATATAGTGGTAGCATTGGTGAGTATCGAAGACGATGTGAGGAGGTGAAGACGTCGGGTTACAAGGGACTTGTTTTCGCATAAAGATTCGTTCATCTCAAGTCAGGTATAGACGTAATTATAAATTCGTTACAGATTTAAAAATCCGCTTTTTTAATCTCGTGACCATCTGACACCGGCTTCTAATAGCTTTGGTCTCGAAACTGCCAAAGAAAATGCGATACCAGTGCATGAAGCTTGTTTCATAAGTTGACAAATATAATCATAAGATCATCAAGTCCAGACTAAAGTTAGCATTCGTTCATCAGTTACAGATACTCAAATCTGAATCTGTAGAATTTTATTGCGGTTGATAGAGTTGTGATGTCGGCATCGCTCTGATGAACCGTCCTAGCAGTAACAGCTAATGTGTAGAGGTGACATGATTGTGCCGATAAGGAATCGTCGCTATTCCTCTCCGCACAAAAGTTTCTGCTATAAACGACCTATCACAACCTTTCGACATCGTTGATACGCGAGTTTGAGGCCATCCACCCCAAGGTCATGATGCTCTCCCCGCATTTTAAACAGGAAAGTTATATCTGGTGGCTTATCACTGTGGGGCACGACCAAGATAGCGAGAACACTCCGTCGCAAAGGAGGAAAGCTTCTCCAAGCTAGCTTCGGGTATGGGTCGCCGATTCTGGGCTTGAGAGACGTGAGACAATGGTAGAAGAACATTTATCAGTCATATAAGAGTAAGGCTAGATTGAAGAAGTAGGCGTTCATAGCAAGTATCACATTCTCGAAAAATTCTCCGTTCACAAAATACTATTTCGAAATCCTTTCTTCGCAATGGACGTCCCGGGCTACGCTTTGATCACAGGAGGTGCTTCAGGCATCGGCCGGGCTTGCGCCAGAGCCTTCGCTCGTGATGGCAGCGCCGGTATCGCGCTCATAGATCTCAACCTCGAAGCGTTACGGATTGTTCAGTCCGAAATAGAAACGGAGAAGCTGTCATCTAAGAAAGATTTTCGGGTTGAGGTCTATCTGGCAGACGTCACCGATGAGAAGCGAATCAATGAAATCGTCGCAGACGTGGCACAAAAGTTTGGTCGAATCGACTACGTTGTCAACGCAGCTGGTATTGCAATGAAGCACCAGGGCGGGGCTGCCTTTGCTCACACTGCTGATTGGAATCGGGTAGTCAGCATCAACCTTACTGGAACTTTCTTTGTTCTGAGAGCCGCTGCACAAGTAATGCTGAAGCAAGACCCGATTCGGTCTTCAATCAATGGGAGGGAATTACAGCGAGGCTCTATCGTCAACTTCTCTTCGATCCAGGGTGTTGTGGGTATACCATTGTCTACATCTTATACCGCTGCTAAGCACGCTATCATTGGCCTTACACGGTCGGCTTCGGAGGATTATGCTAAGGAGGGGCTTCGCATCAACGCCATTTGTCCAGGGTACACGGAGACACCAATGACAACAAAGAACCCCGAGGTACTCAAGGCAATGCAAGAGCGTATCACCACGGCTGTTCCCATGCAGAGGATGGGTGCCCCCGAGGAGATAGCTGATGGTGTCTTATATCTCTCTGGAGGAAGAAGTTCGTTCGTTACTGGGTCGGCTCTGGTTGTTGATGGTGGTTATACTCAAAGGTAATGACGACCAGAAGGATCGCTGAACCAGGGGGTCAGAATTGAGTATTGGTTGCTAGAACATGAGTGTCAGAGATCGAACGTTCAGCTGATGCATTGCATGTCTCAGGTTAAGACGACAAAGACATTTGAGATGATAATTAATGCTCAACCGTCCCCGTGTACCCATACTTTTGTGAGCTGATTGAACCACTACTCTCGTTAACACGATACCATAGACTCTTCATAAGGACCTCTAATTCAAATCATTTTAACTGTCTTTAGGGTGAAGTCCCAGAAAAATAGTTCCATACTCACGTTGTGAAAGTAAACCCAGGATTCTACGTGGTTATAGTATAGATCGCAATAGCAGATGTCAAAGCCAATCATTGGTCAGCGGGTTTAGCTCAGTTGGGAGAGCGTCAGACTGAAGTCAAACTTCAATCCTCACTTAGTGATATCTGAAGGTCGTGTGTTCGATCCACACAAACCGCAATTAAATTTTTTGCATCTTTTCCCTGTTTCCATAGCGTCAAACACGGCATTTCTTTCGCTCGCTCATTCTCGGCACTGCCACTATCTGTTGACTCGTTTGCTTACAGGGCGGTGAGCAACTCAGCCTCAAACTACAGCATGTCGCGCTAGTGGGGTAGGATGAGATTCCTGGTCCTTGTTTCTAACTCAGTTTCATCCCGTGCTATTTCAGCTCTAGGCATCATTTTCGCATGTTCTCTGATCCTACTGTCAACACTGCATTGAGACCTGAATTGTCCGTCAGGTCAGAGAACTCAAGGCTCTGGCTTAGGGTGCGAAAATTAATCAAGGTAGGTAAAAGGGTGAGCTAAGTTGTAACTAAATTATCCTCAACTAGCCGTCTTATGTCGCTTAGGATAAAACAACTCAAATATTCTGACATCTCTTAGGTCAACTGTAAATATCTTAGTTTGAGCCCGGATCAGAGCCTCAAAATGGGCACAAAGCCCGATCACGGCCCAAAAGCCATTTCTGTCAACGGGGAAGTATCTACAGCGATCTATAAACATCTTGACAGTAGTCGCCAGGAGATTCGACTTCTGATTCTACATTCATCTGCAAAAAAGGAAGAGGAGATCAAGTGTACCCTTTCTCATACGACACTGAAATCCCCAACCAATGTGAAGGGGCCAGCTTACGAAGCGCTTTCTTACGTCTGGGGAGAACCCGACTTCTCGGAACCGATAATCCTCAACGACCATACTTTTTATATTACCCCGAGTCTGAAATACATCCTCTCTTGCCTTCGGCGCAAGGACGAGAACAGAGTCCTTTGGGTCGATGCAATCTGCATCAATCAGTCAGACATCGAAGAGCGCGGTCACCAGGTCGCCCTCATGCGTGAGATTTACTCGAATTGCCAAAGAGATATTGCATGGTTGGACCCAATGATCGGGAAGAATGTCAAGTCACGAGATATTTACGAGAACCCCGATTTTGCGGGTGAGGAGATACGAGTCAAGAATGGAATGGATTTAATGCGCGAAATAGCTGAGAAGAACCCTCAGACTCTCAAACAGCTTCAAGACCGATTCCGCGATAGCGGATATGAAATCCTTACGAGCTCACAGTACCTGATTGGTGCTGTCTTTAATGAACCAACTCTATGGGAACGACTCTGGGTCATGCAAGAACTTTCTTTAGCTCCAAGTTTGACCCTCATGTCCAAAGACGCCGAGTTAAGCTGGGACGTACTGACGAACCTCTTCAAAGATGAGCCATACATCGATGCGTTCCATATGGCCCGTAGTCATGGAGACAACTACTACAAAGACTTCAGCGAAGCTTTTGTTCCTATCAAGCAGATTGAGGATCAGCGTCGTCTCATGGCGCCTGGAAAAGGGTCAAGTCTGATGGACGTGTTGGTACGATTTCGGGGAAAGGAATCCACCAACCCGAGGGATAAGGTCTTCGGGCTACTAGGACTTGTGACGGAGGATCACGGTATCAACGTCGATTATCTGATGTCGGTTCGAGAATTGTATCAGAAGACAACGGTCTCCTTGATCAATCTGGCAGGAAATTTGGATATTCTGTGCCAAAATCCGTTCGAACGCCTCAAAGGCCCTTCAGCTCTTTGGCGGGTCGATTGGGAAGGGGAAGGAGAAGGTGACGGGGACGAGGACGACTGCAGACTGCCATCATGGGTTGCTGAGTTTGATAGTAAGCATTGGCAATGCGTCCCGATCCTCTTTGCCCACCGGGGTATTTTCAACGCCGGCCTGAAGCACTGCGAGCCCTGTCGCCCTGCGGGTCCTAAAGGGGATATTCTAGTCGCAAAGGGCACCATCCTCGGATCCGTCGGGCCTGTGCTTGAGTATGGACAGGATTCCGGCGGAGCTTTTGGCATCATGAACTTGTATCTCGGCAAAGATGTCCTCGAAAACCCCGAAAACCATATGTATGCCCCGAAAGTTGGCGGCAAACAAATATCAACCAGCGAAACAGCCATCCGGGCTTTCTGGCGAACACTTGTGAGAGATTGCACTCTGCCTCCGAGGATGCGACGACTGAGGGAGACGGAAATCGAAGCACTTGATGTCGAAAACCAAGAAATCTTGAGGGAAGGGATGAGCAACATACAGACCTATCGTCTACACTTCGGAAACAGATATTCCCGATCGGCTTTTACCTACAATCCTGTTTTAGATGAGGACCTCACTGAACTTGATAAGGAAGGCCAGATTTCAAATCACTACAGTTCCGTGGGCTTCACGTTCGCGATGACGGACAATGGGCTATTTCTCTCAACCCGGTTTGCTGCTCAAAAAGGCGATGTTGTGGTAGTTTTGGACGGCGGGAAGGTCCCTATGGTTCTACGCAAGATCAACTCTGAATATAGCCTTGACAATGGAGGGGAGCTATATAGGGTTGTTGGCTCGACGTATGTGCATGGCTTCATGGATGGGGAGGCAGAGGTTGGGGTTACTGAAGGATGGTTGGAGAAACGGGAGATCTTGATCGCGTAAGAACTTTCAAGTCTGAGTTGTGATGTATAAACCACTAGCAATGTTTTTATACAGCTCATTATGTTGATCCCTGATCATACATACTTCCATAGCCCGCAATATGCAGTCCACCCTGCAGCGACCTTTCTTCGAGCTTTGACTCAGAACGTTCTGTAACAGTGATTCACCAACATACAAAACGTCATTCGATATCCTCCTCAAGCTTCTTCAAAATGTCCCACACGGTCTCCCAATCTGAATAATCCACTTGGGTGCGATTTAACTCAGCCTCGTAGTTTGCTGCAGCCTTATCGAGCCTTTTCTTCGCACCCTGTGCCTGTTGGTTGCGCGCTCGAAGCTTGAGGCACCCTTGTTACGCTTATCAAAGTTTCACTTCACATCCGCCATAGCAGCTAAGACTTGGCCAAGTTTCATGAATCTCTTTGGCGATTGTCGAAAGTCCTTCTCAGCCTCTTGTTGGCGAAGACTTGCTCGTACCTTTTCGGTTTCTGTGGCCGGCTTGCTTTCGTGAGCCTCGTGCTGGTGCAATAGATTCATCGACGCATCGCGAGCCACAACCCTGTTGGAATTCGATCTGATTAGAGCTCAAACTACCAAGGACCTTATCGATGAAGTGCAATTAGAGCTCGCATCCGCATTACGTCTATAACTCAGAACTTAATGACCGTAACTAAAAAAGTTGCACGATAGGGACTCATCAGCACGTATCTTAAGTTCAACACCTAAATTCAATATTCCAGTAGTGTAAATAACCACTTCTACCCACATGTTACACGCTCTGTCTTTTGATCCCTCCACTGTCCTCAGAATTTCTCTGAGTCCTTTTTCTTCCTATATCAAGATGAATAAAGCCTCGTCAATCCGCAGACTTCCGGACGAATTACTCCTTATGATAATGGAGTCCATGGAGTCACCTTTAAGATCATTCATACTGCCATTTCCTACAGCATTCCAATTGTTTCAGAAGTACCGTCATCATTTGTTGGAACCCATAGCGCAACGCTTAGATAAAACATGTCTGGGCTCTGTACTTGAATGTTTTACGCGGGAGTACGACTCCAAAGATGATCTAATTCATGAGCCGTGGCGCAGAGGGTGATTTTTCTGGGATCACAGGCGTATGCTTGAACTCCGAGAGCGTACGAATGGAGGCCGTGGCAATAATCAGTAGGCGCAATAACTGGCGAGTATTAGTCTAAGGGAGGCCTTCTTTGTAAACAGAGAATGGGTTTTATATTGTAGTTGTGGTAGCAGATTTTAACAAAGATTGTAACACTTTCCTTACTAAAAGCTCTACACGCAAATAAACAGCTTTGCAACATAGTCCAGTGCCATTTGTGGAATTTCTCGCATGACATCGTGGCATATTTACATCCAGCAAATTCTGCCCCTGTCATCGTCATCCCAATGTCCCCTGTATCCCTCGTCACGAAGCTTTGGACAGTGCTACACCACTTTCAGTTAGGCTATTAACAAGGGACAGGGGACAATCTCATTAACGCATCATTCGGCCGCTTTGGAATATGCTTTGACATGAGCCATCGTCCTTGTTTAAGATCTGGGCTACCAATTCTGCGCGTTCGAATGAGGAACATGCATTCTCATCCTTCATATTAGGCATCATGCTACAACTTTGTGTCGCCCTAGTGGTACCATGGCAGGGAAATGCGGCGCTAGAGCCAAAGGTTCCGTGGCTAGACACCAGGTCCCTTCAATATTGCTACCAGAAAATGGGTTACACTAATAACTAATGATCAGAGTGTCAGCTCATTACAAATTTAGTAAAGAGCTTTACTTACAGCACCCATGACAGGCAGCTTTCTGGTCTAATCCCGTTTGACTTTTCAGATTATTGAGGATAAAGAGCCAAAGATGAGAGACGTCGGCCAGTAACAGATTGACCCTGTTGATCTAGCCAACTGAGTTGCTTGTGTCTAATCCCCTATCCATATAATTTCCGAGACAATACTATATCAAGTATACCGTCTGATTTGTTCTCAGGATGGCCAGGGCACTCACGGAGACATCATGTAGCTTTTCCTCCCGAGTCCGTATGGACGATCGCCCAACAAGGCTGTGTCACGTCGTTTAGATAAGAAAACGCCACTAAGATAAGGAACAAGCGATCCAAAAATTCCCTGAAACCCACTGTAATTTTGGGGCACAGTCCAAGCATCGCCCTGTTTAAACAATCAACGTCGCATTGATAGACGATTAGTGCTTATTATCTCGAAACTCAACCAATAAGACAGATTAAACACATTGGAAAATCCTTGCCCTACAATCTTCAGATTGGCTTGTAGGATTCATCCTGTCCCTGGTGTCGATACCAATTTCCAACTGCCCAGCCCCGAAGCTGTTGAAAGGCGTGCATAAATGCGACGATCCCGTTCGAAATTACAGTGTTTCCTGCTCTCACCCTCATCCACTTCGTTGCCATTCTTTACGTTCATCCTCATTTCGTTCATTCAGTATGAAGTTCTTATCACTCTTTAGTTTTTCTTTGGCGGTGACTGCTTGTCGCAGTACACCATCGCCCCAAAAGTCAGCCAAGATCGATGTCCACGCGCATTTCGTTCCGGACTTCTATGCAAAGGCATTGAGAGAGGCTGGACATGTGCCCGGTCCAGATGGCATGCCAGGCATTCCGGTGAGCATGCAAAAGGTCAATGAGGAGTATCACGTCTAACAGGATAATCAGGAATGGGATGCCGAGTCTCACCTGCAATTCATGAAGGAAAACAACATTGAGAAGTCAATCTTGTCGATCTCAAGTCCTGGAGTCTATCTCAATGTTCCCTCAAAGGACGCAACCAAGAAAGCCATTAAGTTGGCCCGCCGAGTCAACCAATATGGATCTCAAGTCAAAGCCAAGTATCCCAAGCAGTTCGGCTTTTTCGCTTCCCTCCCGCTGCCCGACATCGAGGCGTCCCTGAGAGAGATTGATTACATCTTCAAGAAGCTTGACCCGAAGCCCGATGGTATTGTCATGATGTCCAACTACTATGGCCTCTACCTTGGCGACCGCGACCTGGAGCCCATTTATGACGCTCTCAATGAGCTCAACGTCACCATCTTTGAGCATCCTACGACCCCATGCACTCAGTTCAACAAGATGAGGTTTGATATCGACAAGACTGCTCCCTCCATCTCGCAACAACAGTGGCAGGCTCTCAACCGACCAGTGGCAGTTCGACAGTTTGCTGCCCCTACTTTGGACTTCCCCTTCGAGACCGCCCGAACCTTCGCTGACTTGTTCTACACATCAATGCCGACCAAGTTCCCCAACCTCAAGTGGATCATGTCACACGCTGGTGGTGGTCTGATCCCAACTTTGGATCGTATTATTACCTACAGTGCTCTCTACCCCGGCCTTAATATGACGGAGGATTCCATGAAGCAGACTCTTTCTAAGAACTTCTACTTCGACCTCGCTGGACCGTGGCCCGTCAACTTCGCTATTCCCGCTTTGCTTCGATGGGTTGACTACACGAGAATTGTATGGGGATCTGACACTGTTTTTACTCCCATGGCCTCAGCTGCCAAGTATGCTGCTGCTTTTGACAAAGACGTTGAAGAGGTTTTCCCGGATCCTCGTAAGGCGAACGCTATTCGAGCGACTAATGCTCAACGACTGTTCGGCTAAATGGGAATTCTGGGTCGTCGCAGTAGCTCTCTGAACAGCCGGAATATGCAAGTAGAATCTGATCAAGGGCAACGCCATATCAATATTTAATATTTAGATACTCTTGAATTGATATCTCATTATTCTCTTGATGAGCTTCTTCGGCATTTGACATTGACTCCATTTGAACCTCGCTAACAGGCTGGGCTCTGGATAGTACATGAAGTATCTGATGATTCATGGCCGTTTAATTCAACCGGGAGATCATCCTTTTGCCGTCCAATCAACACTTTTATTGGTGGATTTTACCCCAGATCATCAAAGACCTCGGCATTAAAACCCAGAAAAGATGATTCCCGACCCATGTCATCGGGTCAAGACCGTCCGAAGTAACGTTTTAAGCTTCCCCGCCAGTTTCTCCAGTTTTCAACGACGACATTTGGCTTTAATGCTGGTAGAATCTGCTGATCCGGATAAATTGGAGTCCTGTACTTATATAGCCAGTCATGGATCCTTCAGAAAATGTTTGCAGCATCTCAGTTGACGTTGAACACAGAGACACCGATATGAAGTCAGTTTCTGATTCCAACCCCTCTCCGAGGCTATCTGCACATTCGAGGATGACAAAGCTAACACTCAAAATAGGCTCGATCCTAAACAGCTCACAGCCTTTCTGGCCGCCAACTCGACTGGTGTTGGTGTCCTGGTATGCCCTGGTGGTGGTTACAGTGTCATGTCTATTGGTCACGAAGGATTCGGGCCAGCAGAATATCTCAATACTCTTGGTATTGACGCATGGGTCCTTAACTACACCACGGCCAGTATCAAGACCCCACCACTGTATCCGACACCCATGGACGAAGCTCTTGCTGCAGTGGAACTCATTCGAAAGCAAAGTCCTGAAACCAAGAAATTGGGAGTCATGGGTTTCTCAGCTGGTGGGCATCTCGCAGGAACGACACTCACTACGCCCAAGGCAAAGCTTGACTTTGGTATCTTGAGCTATCCAGTGATCACCATGGAAGACGATTACACTCATGAAAACTCGCGATATAACCTGCTTGGGAACAACCCGAGCCGGAAGCAGATCGAAAGCCTTTCGGTGCAGAATCGAGTTTCTGACAAGACCCCTCCGACATTCCTCTTCCATACTTCTGACGACGAACTCGTTCCTGTTCAAAACACATATCTTTACGCAAATGCTATGGCAAAACATGGTCGCAAGGTCCAGGTTGTGGTGTTACCTGATGGCAAGCACGGCATTGGTCTGGGCGTTGACGATCCTGTGCGAGACTGGAGACCAGAACTGAAGCGGTTCCTGAAGTATTCGATCTAGCAACAGGTACAGCTGTAACGGCCTCAGGGAGCAACGCTTCAGACATTAAGTTAGGTTGGTAACATACTCTAGTCTAAAGCCCCCTAAGCTTAGGGTAAATTTAAATATCTTTGTCACTTAAGACGAAGGTCCCAAGTTCTCTTACCTCCCCTAGAGCGGGCCTTAATCAACAAAGATTCGGGTTATAAATTAAGGCTCTGTTCATTCCCACGTTCAGTTTATCGAGAACGCTCTGGGTAAGAAGAAATCTGGCAGTCCCAGAGTTATAGTCTCGGTTCTTTGACACGCACAAGCTGGCGTAGCCCAGACCATTCTTCCAACGATCTTGTCATCGCGAACGAGGATTGCTACCCCATTGTCCTTCGAGCAAGTATATTTCAGACCAGGAATACGATAGGCTCTCGCACTCCGCAACCTCGCTGGTAATACGAAACTCCCAACTTTGTGTGCCAACATCTTGTGACATCCCATACAGGTGATACCAACGGTATAGTTAAAAGGGCTGCAATGTATTGTTCCGTATGCGGCAAAATTCAGTCCCAAAATTGTCTGAGAAGCGCCAGGGCGAAGTTTTGAGAAGGATAGCGCGTCTGCAAGCCATTTGATGCCGTCTGGGCCATCCATTGGCCATGATGACATCTCTGGGGTATTGTAGATCTTTTTCAGAACTCTCTGGAGATGATTCACTTCGTTCTTCTCTTCCAATATCTCCATGGTTGTCGATGCAGTCGCCGGATACATTCTTCCCAGAGCTTCAACGAAGCCTTTTACATCCGGTCCTTCGATCTCAAGAGCTACCTTCGCGGCGCAGGAGAAATTCTTCATAGGTGATGCTCTATCTGGCTTGCTAATCGTAGAAACTATCCCTATGTCTTCCACTCTAATAGTGAGACGTTGATTAACATCATTAAAGAGTGTGTCTTTCATAAGTGCTGGAGGACGTGATTCTCGTCCCAACTGCCAGGTAAACACATCATTGTAGCCAAAATCGGACCAGTGGCCGGGACCTCTTACTTCAATTGCTCCCATGAACGGAGTGATCAAGAGCGGAGAGAAGTCCCCAACTTTCAAGCACTCCCAAGCAATCCGATAATACTCCGTCTTGAAGTCAGAACTTAGCAATTCGAAGTACTTGGCGCGGACTATTCCCCTCAAAGCATGGAGGAAATCCATTCGGTCCCTACATCCCCTCTTACATAGTAAGGCAGTTGCCATACCAAAATTGATCCTTTTGAGTGATTTTGCTTCCTTCAGTGTTCCGAGGCTCCAAGGGACTTGATTCTTGCCCATCTGGACTTTCTTTTCCACATCATGCACTTTTTCATGTTGTTTTACTTCGTCATTCCAGGCTTTGAAGGCCTGACTGAGAAATGCAGGGTCGTCAAGGTCAAGCAAGTACGTATAGTTGCTTACCATCATCCTGACGCGATCGCTTCTGATGAACTCCATAGCGGTCCAGACACGCTTGAAGTACTTCGAGTTGCAGACGGAGATGACAGATTTGAGTCGTTCTTGGGACCGCTTCTCGTTGTAGAGCTGCTCTATCACAGTAGGGCTCACATCGTCGAAGTATAGTATGGTTGTCTCAGCTGTGCTGAAGATTTTATGCATGATCAGGAGTATGTTGCTTCTCAGCGCATCAGACCATTGGGGCACACTGACATAGTCGAGCCATAGCTCTCTGGATTCATACCCGGGTCTCTGGATACCTTTGTACATATTACTTGCGATGTCCAAGACACGATGAGCCGCTTCTGGTGTCTCCTTCACCGTCTTTCGTTGCTGTTGCACCTTTGAAATCTTGGGATCCCAAACATGGGAGACTGCTGAGAAACGGATCTCGCATTTGACCACACAGTCTATATGTCGATCAAACAAGATTATATCGCCCTGCGAGGTAGACACAACCGCACTGGAGCCTGGTCCATAGGAGTCCGGTGGTTCGATGCGGAACGTACGAATAAGAGCCCCGCTCGCGAATGGCTTTTGGCATTGCAGACACTGCAGGTTCTCTTCGGTGGGTTCGCGCCACAGCTTCTCTAGAAGCTTTTCGCCTTCCATTGTTGCTGTGGTGAGCTCTCTGAATTGTGGGTGCAAGTCAGCAAGGAAAATCAGAGCACTCCAGCTGACATGAGGGGTTTTTGATATGCACATCTTTAACAAACAAGGTAACCGGCTACACAATGACGCATCAGCTCTCAATAGATTGTTCTGATTGGCCCTCAAAAAGAAAAAAAAAACAGGCAGCTTGTTGGCATAAGCAACCGCGTGAAGTTCCATTTGGCGTTTCCGTGTTCAACATGCGATAAGCGCTTTTGAGGACGCAGATATACTTTCGGCGATACGAGGCATAAATATTGAATGCGAATTATTATATTCTCGATCATAGAGTGATATCTTTGTATTCATAGGTCAAAGGAACCATGGGGTCGCAGAACACTAAAGCCTAAATCCTAATGAACAAAACACTTGGGTAAGTTTGGGGGATTTTAGGATAAGCTTAGGAGGTTCTTTAGTTCGTTTATTATTGTACTGTAATTTAGGGTCTTAGGTCTTCTAATACCCCGAGGAGGAAGTCCTTGGCGCCAATTGTGTTTATAGACCCTCATACGTTACGATAACATCAACGTCAGGTGTTGATAGGAACTTTCCGCGAACCGCTACGTGAAGGAAGCTTCAGATTTTATAATTTCAGCGTGATCTTTGGAGACTTTAGGACCAAAGACCTATACAGTCCAAATGACTGAACGCTTGTCTTCCGTCCTCATGTCCAGTAAATTACCGATGACTTGGTTCAGCTGGCTGCGTTTGGCGCTCAACTGCCACTGGTCTAGCCGGGTCTTTAGCTTATCAATACCACGCTTGAACCCGATCTAGAAGAAACTATTGATCGCGGTGCTCGTATCTTGACCCTTTAGCTCCTTCTGAATGTAGTACACTAGCCTCGTTCAAGGTACGCTCCGATGTTGTCGAAATTACGAATTGTCAAAGAATGCCCCCTTAGCTAAGATACAAAAAGTGCCGACTTGGCAGATCTTTGTGGTGGTTTGTTGGCGTCATTCTTTCGCCACAATGGCTCCTCTATCTCTGAAAGTATTGATTGCTACGGCGTTGGCTCTGGCTAACGTTCATGCCGGACCATGCAAGCCGTTGCTTGGCTCGTCGTCCATCATCTCATTCTCAAGTACGTTCTCCAGCACGGAAACGCACTCAATTATCCAGTCGTTGTCCACGACGGAAGAGATGTCGCCGATTGAGACACAGACAACTACCCATGAAGAATCCACTACCGAGAGCCTCACGACTATTGAAGTCCAGTCAACCACGGAATCTCATTCAACGACCGAGACATTGTCTACCACAATCTTTGAGTCAACAACATCGACCGAAACGACTACAGCTGCCGCTGCCGCAACCACAACTAGAGAAGCTTGCACTCCCATGTGCGGCGGATCCGTCAGTAAAAAGAGCGGCGTCTGTGAAATGGGAACACAGATCGCACCGTGGAAGATCGACGACTCTTGGCACATCGGCACATATACACTTAACGGAGCAGCTTGTGCGGATGCATGTGCCAACGACTGTCATTGCAAGTCCTTCACTATAGACTCGACTACCTGCGACCTGTACTCTGGCAGCCAAGCTCAAATCAATCCGGTGTACTTTTACCTCGGCCCTTATTTCTATGATATGGCGACTTGCTATGAGTGCGATGATTGATAAGTGGGTACAGAATGGGGAATCGGGAGACACTGAGCGGTTGGCAAGACCGTCTTGGAATGGTGGAGCGGATCATAATGCACGTCTTCGCCAGGCAGAGGCCTGAAAACATCTGCTTGAAACCCATGGCCTTAATCCCCAATCTTCATCCAGGCTCAATGGCTGTAATTAAGGCGGCTACATTCTAGAGTGGTAGAAGATGGTTCAAGCCGGGAGGAGCTGGAAGAATGGACGGAGCCAGGCATTGAAAGAATACTCCCAGACGTCAGCAATCACAATGGATAATACAAGAGCTTTAGAGACCAGCAATTGACTTCATGTACACAACCTTCGTCATCAAGAGCCATTAGCTGCCAAGTATTCCCCATGTCTCCCTGGTTCCCCCATTCGCGGTGACATCGTAGATCGGCTGCCTCTGATGCAGAGCAATCTTCTCCAGGCACAGGGTTCGCCTTGCTAGTTAGGCTCATGAGCCCGAACAAGGCAACAGTCTGTTACATACGACCATACCTACCAGAAAATACGGGATCCCGTCCGCTCTCCCATAGTCAAGCTGGTAAGGGGCGGATTAGTAGTTGGGTCGGTGACGACCAGCGAATCCCCGCTGTTGTATGTGTATGTTTTTGGCGGCAGAAGCTCTGTCTCCTTTTTTGCTTGCTCAGTGTCGTTCTGGATGCGGTAGGAAACGACGTGGCGGGATGTAAAGCTGGTACGGTCAGGCTATATACCATGAACTAAGTAGGGGAAGTAAGAAAATTTAGGACCTTAATCCTAACAAAAAGACTTAAATAAATATACCTTAAGCTTATAAATCTTAGGCTAGTTCATTCTATTATCCTAAATTAAGGTCTGAAGTCTTCTTGTTCCCTGGGGCCGAGGCAGCGAAGCCACGGATATCTGGGTCCAAACAGCTATCCCCACAGGGCGTGCCACGCAAAGACCAAGGGCAAGTGATCTTTGCTCCTGAAGCAGAGGCAGAGGCTTGGTCATAGGGAATGCAGGGCACAGAATGGTCAGCTTGCATTTAGTTAGGAGGTAAGTGGTGGATGAGGTTGGTATGCAATCATCACGACTTTGAGTACGTGCCAGTAATGGATCTCTTGGTCCAGATTTTGAGAAGGGCGAAGCGAGTGACACTTGAACGGGAGCAAGCTAAAAGCCTCGTGACAGTCTCGATTCGCTTGAACCATGCATGCACTTGATTAATGCTGAGTCGTGGCGTTTGAGCTTCTCTAGGGCAGGCCTTGCTGTTCGGGCGATATTTCCGAATAGATGGGCTATGGAAGTGCTGCGGTTCTGTCATGGGGGGTAGCAAACGATGCTTGTCAGAGGGCTTGTCCGTGAGGCTCCGAGGAAAAGAATAGGAGGCATTCGAGGCTGGCGGGAGTCAAGATGAAGGGCAATGGAAAGGTGTTCAGGGCGTGATAGTTCATGCGTTTGTGAATGGCGAACTATATACAAGCAAGATGGGTATCTATATAAGAGGTACTCTAACATACGACGCTCATTTGTCAAATGTAATGGGGTACTGGATTTGGCCGGCCAGGCATCGCTCGTAGAATTATTTGCGGTGCCAGTCGGCAAGGCCTGTGGCCCATACGATGCCATAGATCTTGTGTCGGTCATCGTGTCATACGAGCCAACATGCGTTACAAAGAAGTCGACTTCTGTTCGTGTTGTGACCAAGAATTTTTCATGGAGTTGCAGGCCTATTACAGCGCCGTGCGGCAGGGCTCGGGTCTATCGAGATCGAGAGGATGGAGAGGTCGAGAAGAGGGAGCGGCCGTATCTCGAATTGGGCTCGTTGGCGTGCGAAGGATTATCTCACTAGTCTGTCGAAGAGTTAATCAAGACTACACAGGTCAAGTGCGGTCAAAGACAAGACGTACGGGATATTGGGCGCATTGCAAGCGAGCCCTCTAGGCCAGGAGCGCCAGAGTCAGTATGGTAACAACACTGGCTGCGGGCAAGCTTTCGCGCAAAGCGAAGCGCATCCGTATCACGCAGTTGCCAGGGCGGTGGCGGATGGCTGATGCTTGGTAACAGGTAGACCAATTGAAGATAAAACACGAAAGCCACATCACCATAAAAGCGGCGGTGACTAGTGTCGCGAAATTCTCATCGGTCGGGCGCCAGGAGTGACGTCTGTTTGGTATGGCTTCACGCGAAAAGAGGAGTCGCGCGGCCAGAGCAGAGATGGGTGTTACATGAGCGTGTTGGCTGTCCGTCAATAGCCTGGGGGTTCAACTTGTGAGGCGTGAGATGAGGTCATCGTACACGTCATTGCGAACTCTGTCGAGAAATGATTGTGCTACCCCATTCTCATCTCTGTGCTCCTGGATGGAATCAACCTTGGCATCTAGGTCCTCCAAATCGTCGCGAAGCTCAACTAGTCTAGTATCGTAGCCTTCCAGAACCTCAGCGTCATGTTTGTCCTGGCCTTGAAGCTGCTCGACGTCTCGCTGTAGAGAGCTGAAGTCTTCGCGAAAGGTCGTGACTTGTTGTCGTAGCTGGTCGAGATCTGTTCTGAGGCTTTGGTTCTCTCGTCGCAAGGTGGACAATTCCTCGTGGACCAGGCGATCCTTCTCGCTCCTTGCTTTGAGCTCAGCCCAAATTTGCGCGAGCTCGTCTCTTGCTTCGTCCGGACTACTGATGCGGCGCCGCTTTCTCTCATTGATTGGGGGAGCTGGCGGTGGCGACCCAGTCTCGTCGTAGGCTGGCGGCGCGTCTTCTTGTGGCGACAAATCAATAACCTTCGTCTCGGAGCTGTGAGAAGTGCTTTCGAGAGCTTGTGCATTGCGGAGCGGCGTCAGTCCATTCTGCTTCACGGTTTCGCTGATGGAGTGAAGTTCGGCTTTGGAAAACTTTGTAGCGTCGACGTAGATACGAAAGGATGTCACAGCAGAGAGCATGCGTAGTGCATCCAAGACCTTCCCTGACTGTGTTCGACTGGGGGCCAGCGGCTCTTTGGCGGCAGCAGGAACGAAGAGCCGAATGTGCTTGTTTGTTTGGAATCTCAGGCACGCAACAGGACACTTGAACTTCTCCTGCACCGCGTCCGGCGCTGTTGAGGCAAAAGCGAATTCGAACGACGTAATGGAAGAGGGATCGATGGAGATGGTAACAGTGGAGATGCCTTCGACGCCTTTCAGGTTCATGGGGAAACATAATTCGAAGAGCGCGCGCGATGCGCTCAGGTGAATCTTAAACATGATGTTGTCGATCTTGGGGTCGGGCTTCGTGAAACAATGCGTTGCGCCATCGTGTTCCCACTCAACGACAGCAGACGTGGTCTCGTCGACGTCAAGACATGGCGAAGTGGAAGATGACATTCCTGTGATCCATCAGCAACACAGTGAGCATCACACGCACCTGTGCACCGTCAACAGCAAACACGAACAAAGATGACCAGCTCCGCCAACAGGCAACCTGTGGTCTCCAGCACGCTGTGAGACCGCGCTTGAACTTCAGACACTGCAAGTACAAGCCAGGTTCCTTCTACAGTCCCCGGTTGTTCCAACGAACAGCGCACCGCGCACGCTCGATGGGTACAAGTCGGAATTTTATAACGGTCTGCAGTGACGGTTTACCGGGTCTCTGAACGTGCTTATTGTCGGGGCGCGGGGAAGATTCGGGGACGAGGAAAATGTCGACCAGCAAGCCTAATTGATCTCCAGCACGCTGCAAGACCAAGAAGGAGTGCTTCTCTTCATGGGTGGCTGTGCCGTGGGTCGGGTGAAGATGGTGATGATGCTGGCGGAGAGTGTGAATGCGGATGGTGTTGAAGGAATTGTGGGGTCGTCACATGATCTGACCGAAGGTGAACAGTGACGAGTCAAGTTGGCTATGAATGCCTAAAGAAAGCACAAAAACAAGTAGCGTTGATTCTTGGTTTGGAATGGAATGGGCCGTGGTGTTTAGGATGCTTGATTGGGAGAAAAAAAAGGTTGCACCACGAAGAGTGGTTATGCTGTTATGGTTGAAGTGAAGGAGGCTCAGTGATTCACAGGGTGTGATCTGTGCGCTCGGCCGTTCAGTTGTTCCGCACCCTTTGAAGCTTGGGCTTGGCAGCATCGTCTTACAGTGTATAAGACTGTGCGCGATCGCAACACCAAACTGTGCCTTGCTCAATCTGTTACCCGGTACGATCGGGTTGAAGACCACGAAGCTTTGGGTATTATTGCGAAACGGGTGAATTGAGTCTCTCGGTGGAGATAGAGCTATAATTCCATGTGAAATCCCGAGGCTTTTTAATACTATGAGCTCGATACTCGTGTTTTAAGTCAAATAACAAATTAATACGGTTGAAATTCGCTTTGCTTATTGAGCGCGCGGATTCGTTCTCGATTTCTCCTACGTGCAGACTGAGAAATCCAATATAAGCAAGATTTAAGAACTTTAAACTCTTAAAGACTCACGGCTCCAAAAACGCATAATCTTCTCAGTCGCAGGATGATTTACTTGACTTGGTCACCGATTTATCACTCACATAATGAATCTTTTACTACAACGCGAGGTAGATGCGTTAATGTTGAGCGCGTAAAGTTGACAACGCGTCGACCAGACAAGGAGCCAATCACAGTTCCCATCTCAGCTCATTAGTCAGGCGACAATAGCATCAACCCTGGTATTTCTTTTAACATCCATTTTAATTAAACTAAGCATGAATTCTTCAAGAGATCTCTATATTATCAAATATTGAGCAGCATACTAACTCCAGTATTCCCATTCGCCCCAGTATATGAAATGCAGCCAAGAAAACATAAGGAAAGTATGTCAAAATCCGTTCTTACGATTTACCATTCGTCATGCCCTCCCATCTCTCAAAGTTCCCAGCTTCCAGTCCAAACAAGTCCAATAAGCGACCAACCATCTGATTCAGTATATCATCCACCGAGCTCGGTCTCGTGTAAAACCCAACAACAGGCGGCGCAATAATCGCACCAGCTCTTGTCACCTCCATCATGTTTCGCAAGTGTATCTCACTAAACGGCGTCTCTCTCAGCGACAACACCAGTCTCCTTCTTTCTTTGAGACAGACATCTGCCGCACGAGTGATGAGATCATCGCAAATGCCAGCGTTGATGGCTGCTAAGGTCTTGACGGAGCAGGGGGCAACGATCATGCCGTCGACGTGACAAGAACCACTTGCTATAGGTGCAGCCAAGTCACTTGGATTATAGACGTGATCTGCTAGTGCTTTGACAGCAGCTGGCGTGTAGTCTGTTTCGTATTTGATGGTTTCGGCAGCCCATTTGCTGACGATGAGATGAGTTTCAACATTCAGTCGTCGAAGTGTTGACAGAACATGAATGCCAATGGCAGCTCCTGTTGCACCAGTCAAGGCTACAATGATCTTTTTCCTCGGTGCCTCTACCATATTGTCTTTTGACGAAGTCTAGAATAGAATGGTAAAGTGAAGACGGCTTGGTGCGAAGCGGAAAGGATGACAAGTGGTAGTAGGTTATTGGAGTAGGGAAATGTATGGAGTTCCTGAAAGGCATAGAGGATATGCTGCTCTTATTAAGCGGCATCAGTACCGGATCAGATTTGTTATGGCAGCCAATTCGGGGACTCTCGGCGGCCTCGGGGCGGCCTCCACTTTCGGACAATGCAGCTCGGTAGACTCGGTAGACTCGGCGGACTCGGGACCTCGGGTTAGCACGTATAGTATGATAAATGCAGTAAACAATTTGAGATCTACGGAGTTATAAGAACTCTAGAATCTCCGGAAGTTATGTCGTCGAGATCTGTGTCCAACAGCAACAAGACTCAGCATAATTATGGCTTCTCAAACTCTTCCTCACATGGAGTTCCGCTCCTACGTTCAGGCTCTCGAAGCCGACGGCGACCTTGTCTCAATCAATGAAGAATGTGATCCCTACCTTGAAGTAGGAGCTATCATTCGAAAAGTGGTTGAGAACAACGATAAAGCTCCTCTTTTCAACAAGGTCAAGGGACAAGATGAAAATGGCCTTTGGAGGATCCTCGGAGCACCCAACTCCCTCCGTTCCGACCCTAAGCAGTGCTTCGGCAGACTTGCCAGACATATTGGTCTTCCTCCTGACTCATCGATAAAACAAATTTTGGATAAGATGATCGCTGCCAAGACAATGACTCCTATTCCTCCCACTGTCGTTGAGTCCGGCCCTTGCAAAGAGCATATCTTGACACGGGGCCAGTTCGACCTTACAAAGCTCCCAGTACCCCAACTTCATCAAAGCGACGGTGGAAAGTACGTCCAAACCTATGGAATGCACATTGTTCAGTCCCCCGATGGCAAGTGGACAAACTGGTCCATCGCCCGCGCTATGGTGCACGACGGTAATCATCTGGCCGGATTGACTGCCCCGCCCCAGCACATCTGGCAGATTCGAGAGATGTGGAAGAAGGAAGGCCGCGATATGCCCTGGGCTTTAGCTTTTGGTGTTCCTCCAGCTGCTATCATGGCGGCTAGCATGCCCCTCCCCGATGGACTTACGGAGGCCGAGTACATTGGATCTCTGGTTGGATCGTCGCTTGAGGTCGTCAAGTGCGAGACCAATGGTCTTTACGTGCCCGCCAGTTCTGAGATTGTCTTTGAAGGAACATGCTCTATCACAGAAACTGCCCCCGAGG
Organism: Fusarium beomiforme; assembly: GCA_002980475.2. Classification (NCBI taxonomy): domain Eukaryota; kingdom Fungi; phylum Ascomycota; class Sordariomycetes; order Hypocreales; family Nectriaceae; genus Fusarium; species Fusarium beomiforme. The sequence goes on along the minus strand of PVQB02000047.1, from coordinate 10,125 downwards.
GGCCTTTTGGGGAGATGCACGGGTAAGTCAATGCAGCCGTTTGGCCGTTTCATGTGCTGACAAAGATCTGAGTTATGTATTCCTTGGGGACTCACACCCTGCGTCTAAATTCACAGTTGATCTCATCACCCACCGTAAAGATGCCATCTTGCCTGTTTCTAACTGCGGAAGGCTGACTGACGAGACTGTAAGCGTCCTTCACTTTTTTTTCTCTTCTGTTTTCTTCATTTTTTTTACCTCTTCCTTTCATTTCCTTTCTGCTTTCCTTTTCAATCATCAGACTAAATCTTGTAGCAAACTATGATCGGACCCCTTGCCGCCGCAGAGATCCGCGTTCTGCTCCAGTCAAAGGGCTTCCCTATCAAGGAAGCCTTCATCCCTTTCGAGTCTCAGGCCACCTGGGTGGCTTTGCAGGTCGATACTCAAAAACTTCGCCAGAGAAAAACCACACCCGAGAAGTTCTGTCGGGAAATTGGTGACGTCGTTTTCAATCACAAGTCCGGCGGCTGTGCTCATCGTGTGGTCCTCGTTGGTGAAGACATCGATGTATACGATTTCAAAGATGTGATCTGGGCTTTCTGCACACGCTGCCGTCCTGGCATGGATGAGTATTTGTTTGAGGATGTTTTCGGCTTTCCCCTGATTCCATACATGGGCCAAGGCAATGGACCTCCCGCTCGTGGTGGCAAGATTGTCTCCGATGCGTTACTGCCCGTCGAGTATACAACCGGAAAGAACTGGGAAGCAGCAGACTTCAAGGAATCATTTCCGGAGGAAATCAAACTAAGAGTTTGCGACCGTTGGCAATCCTTAGGCTTCGATAGCATTGCCTAATTTGAGATAGCTTAGGATAGCTTGGGACAACGTGGGATAACTATATATTGTGTAGATTACGAGAGTCAGTTTAGATACGTACGAATAAGACCGTGGGTTGATAGTAGTCCCTTCTGTTGATACCTGGGATGGTTCGCCTGAGCGAAGAATACGAAAACCTATGTAGTTGGCAGAACGGCTTTGGTGCCTGAGGCTATCGTACTAGCGTGGTGGGAACTCAAACTACGGTAATGGATGAATCAAGCTTGATCTGCCATTTTTTTCACCAACCCTATGTCTTGTATCGATTGAATTGCCAAAATAAAAGCATACTGATAATAGTTTTCCGATAAGAAATCTCTTCAAACGGCCACTTTTTGCGATGAATGACCCAAATGAATGCAATCCGAGTGTTACGAAATATCCGAGCGCACCGAGAACGGAGACAACAGCAACGCAACCGCCAGACCTGAAGAGCATACTGCGCATGAGGCAGCTTGCACGCAAACGAAAAGCTTGCTTGCCATGCAGGGAACGAAAGGTACGCTGTAATCACCAGCAACCCTGTCAAACATGCGTCAGACGCGGTCACTCTGATCTCTGCTTCTACGATCAACCCCATATGTCGATGAGCCCGAATCAGCAAGAGACAGAATCTGCTACAGCCACGAACTCGGAACCACATGGAAACAATGCTACTTTACTAGAAAGCCACATCGGAAACGACAATAATCTTTCGAATCGTACTCCGTCTTTGCTGGGCGGAAACTCCATAATCTCAGTAGCAAGACTAGATGCTGCTCAGCCTCAGTCAGACAATGAACGCCACAATGCCTTCGAAACAGGGATTCTCCCACTTCTGGGTATGGATAAGTTCTCTGATAATAGTTACGGCAACCAGCCTGGACTTTCAGAGCCAATGCTCGCTGCCGACCAGGACATGATTACACTGTTCGGCATCTATAGAGATCGAGTCCACCCATTTCAGTTTATTGTTGACGATCTTGGCCATATCGAGAAGTTGATATGCTCTCTCGTAAGTCGAGATCTAGAAGTACAGCAAGTAGACACCCATAGCCGCTGCTTGCTTCATGCTATAATGGCAGCAGGGGCGCAATTTTCTGATCTACCTAGTACGTCACGAGCATCGAGGTCAGGTCAACACTGTGAGTATTGGCTAGCTCCATATCCTTGGTCTTTCACCAACAGCTAATTCGTATCAGTGCATTCCGCTTTGAGATATCTAGGGTCCTTTGAACTTTTATGGAACCCTTCAAAGAGTCTTATCCAAGCCTTGCTTATTCTCGGTTTCGTTTTGCAGAATGACATGAATCCTCGCGCAGCTTGGATTCTAGGTGGAACCACGGTCCGGCTCGCCCTGTCTATTGGTCTTCACCAGCCTTCAAATCAAAGCGCTCTGTGCCTCTCACCTTTAGAGACACAAAACCTGAGGTGAGTTATGCGAGGCAATCTGTGATATGTGTTCGATACCATACTTATGCCTTTCTCGGAGAACAGGCTAGCCATCGTTTGGCAGGACACCATCCTATCGTTCGCATTCGACAGGCCTCCAGCCTCACAAGAAATGCAATTAGAATCAGATCTTCCGGCTCTTGTATCGTCAAACCTTCCTAGGGAACCCCTTGATTACAGACAAGCTATGAATTGGATCTCCCGTCTCAGCTATCGGCATCTCCCAATGCCTTCACAGATGGGGCTAGTGACAAACTTCAATAGCTTTTTCCAAGACTTCGACCTTTACGAGTGTTCTCTAGCTTCACACCTGCAAGACCTGCAGTGTTGTAAATCTATCCAACAACTCCAGGAACATTATAGCCAGATACTTCATCGAAACTTTCTTCTCTCTGCCCTCTGCCGACCTATTCTATCCAAACAGAACAAAGCAAAGTTCACAGCAGAGAAGTTTGATTTGATCCTGAATCGATTGAAAGGGGCTTTAGAAAGGAGTGTCCGTGCTTTCATCAAACTACACTCCATATCAAACCTTGCAACGCGTTCGTGGGCCTTTGTGCACAATGGGCTTTCGTCGGCACTTTTATTGAGTTTTATTAGGCATGACTCTGAAGCACAAGTTCAAGAGTCGCGGGAAATACTGGCCGAACTAATTCAGACGTTAACGGAACGCAGCAAAGATATTGGACATTTTTCAACAGCACACAAGAAAGCACTCAGGGCCATACAGGTTCTGCAACGATTGTCGGAGGAAGAGAGTAGATGTCAAAGTGAGGAGCAGCCTCAGGAGCAGCCAGTTGTGGGTTTATTGGAGAACATGACTGTTTCCCAAGAGCACGCGAGTAATTCGTGGGAACCCAGGTTCGTATTTCAGTCCTGCTGGTGCCTTGATGTATGTACTGACATTATGGTGTGCAGTATGACTAGCTTGGACGATTGGCTTCGGGACTTTGACTTTGACGCCTTTTCTCCACTCGAATCATACAATTTCATCATGTCAGACCAGGTCCCGCAAGACTTTGCTCTTTAGGCACTGAGTACCTGGCGCAATCTGAGACATTTAAGCCACACGTGTTGTCTTGCTGCATTTTGATTAGAAACCCACGAGACATAGGCCGAAGTGAACGGATATGGGATATAAATGGCCCTTGGCAAAATCCCCTGAATCAGATGCTTCCATGCAAGGCAGATCATAATAATCAAAGCGCTTAGGGGGCACTTTTGAGGGGGAAGAATCCGGATAATTGGATGCCGTGGTGCGGCAACTGTGCCGTTTCATCGGCAGTCCAGCGCCGAAAGCGGGGCCGTCTTAGGCTCTCTCCGTTCCAAGACAAGTAAGCGCCGACTCTCAGAAATGCTCTACATTTAGTCTACAAACAGTGCGCCATTTCATCAACGGCTTCGGCACAGCCAGTCTCTGGGGCTAGACCCCTTTGATGCTGATTCTTGCAAAGTTCAAGCCACGTCATCTGCGCAAACAAATGCAGGGTTCGGCATGCATGCAATAATCTAGGGGTAGTCCAGATGATCCAATTAGGCTCGACTTGGCTTTTAGACAAGCTCAGGGCCAAGACTTTAAGGCATCTTTAGGTCGCGTCTGCTAAACTTATTGAAGTGAAAAGATTGGTTGAAGCGTACTGCTGACCGAGACGAAGAACGTGACGAGTGAAGCTATCCCCAATTCTGAAGTGCCCGAGGGATGAAGGCAAAGTCAGTGTACGGGACTCTCACTTGGTTTCGCACTTGCGCTGTTGTTCTCGACAAAGGGGTGATTGCCAAATATAACATCACTCATTTGCGCCCTGCCGCGATATCCCTTCGCAATGCCTGTGCAAATCCTCATTCTGACACCAAACTCAAAAACGCTCTGGGCTTAAAACTGTAACGTAGCCCCTGATCGGCTCGTCAATCCCGAACAAGACCCTTTCTTTCACGAGATGTCAGATTTAGAGCGCAGCCCCCCTTCATAGAAAACGGCACACAATACGGATAAGATAACTAAATTAATTCTCGCATCTTGCCGAGGAACCGCAGCCGCGTAATCTGCCTACGGAAACACGGCTTGCCCGAGTGGAGCAATCTACTGGCTCCGCCTCAGCTACCCCGGACCGAATCTTACGAGTTGGCCACTGACGAGACTAGACGCGCTTCTAGACCCGCGACTAGAAGATTTTCGGTCATTTTCGTATGGAGGCCATCTACGACTGAGCCAATCCCAAGGGGTTGATTATTCGCTGCTCTGCCTCGCTTGCCAGGCGCTGGCTTTCTCGTATTGTTGATTGCTTTGCTTACTTGCGGTTTGAGCCGCGCCGTGGGCAAACTCTCCTTTTTAGCTGCTGGGCTGGTCTGAATCGCTTGCGTCAGTGAGGTTGAAACGATGAGGGAGATAAATACAGAATCATGGCCCCATCTCCGCAATTTGACAATTCATTTCTCCTGTACACTTTTTGCTTGATTAATTGCTTTCGTTTGTATTCTCCTTTCGCCATAATGACTGATTCAGCCCACCATGCCCATCGGGTGGCCGTACCCAAGATCCAGACCATCGAAAACAACCCCCTTTCACATCTTCTTCCATACGGTTCCTTAATACTTGCCATCAGCATCATCAGCATTGTTCTTCTTACCAACTGTCTCGAGCGATGGATCTTACCAACTGTCTACAGAGACATCTGCCGGAATTTCGAACGAACAAAAGATGAAAGGCGACGGCGTTCTTTTGTCTACTTCCACGTCGGTGTCATTATTCTCTTCTGCGTTCTTTGTAGCGGATGCTACCCCATGATGTACTTCCTTATCGGCGATGCGAAATTCTCTACACCATTTACCAAAGGCAGCTCTGTCACTATCGGAGACAGCCTGCTTGTTCTTTCCGAAGTCTACAGTTCATATTATATTTTCGAAATCTGCTTCCGCACCAAGTTCGCGAGTCCCCTTAGTATCGCGCACCATACCGGATTGCTTGTCATCACACAGACGGCCTTGAGTCTGTTTGCTGATCACGACAAACATCGCGAGGCCACATTGGAGTTCTACATGTGCATGGTCTGGGGTGAGTTGATCACATCTCCACAGTTCAACGAGGCAACATCCTAACAGTGTCTTTTCTTCAGGTACCTTCGATGTCATAGTCGAGCTCCCCATCTTTCTCATGATGATTATTTGGCGAGTCAAGCGCCACAATACTCTATTGCTATCTCGCATGGCCTATACATGCTGCGTCTGGCAGGTGACAGGTGCTATTACCGAGGTCGCCGTCACAATCTACCTTCTCAACCGATCGTGGAATCGCTGGGGTCTCGAGTGGCGCATCATTACTCCCTTGATTTTCTCATTATGGATCACCACTCAACTCTACGGAGCGTCTCGGCTATACCAGATGGGAGCTGGTGAGCGACGGAAGCTGAAAGAGAAGGAGAGAGCGAAGGACGAGTTGGCCTTGACAATGGAACAAAGCGTATAATTGCATTTTAATAGAACTTTCTATCTACATAGACTTGGATTTCACAGTCACATATCATAGCCAGCCAATTAATATACCCTGACATTTAGACAACATCTCTGCTACACGGCGCTTCTGGCGCATTGCTGCGTCATTGAGCTCCCCGCGACTTCTTCTGTTCCAATGCTCTAGCCACCATGCTGACGATTTGCTCTGTTGTTTTGCTACCCAAGAACTCAAGTACCTCTACAATCCTTTCCCCACTCTCATCCATAGTCATCAGAAACATATATTCCCCCCTCTTTGTCCACTCATCATCATCGCTGTCCCTTAGGTGCTTATGGAAATTGGTCTCAGAGTCTGCCCACACAAGAACTTGTCGTGGCGACGGATCGGGCCATGTCTGCTTGATGGTGACGGGAAAAGAGGCCATGACTTCTCCGACATGTCTTTGGCGAGCAATGAAACCCTGACGATCCATCGGCCCGGGAAGATTAGCCGAAGCTGGCGCAAATTGGTGATTATAAGTGTCGCTGAGCATCCTGGAGAGTGCTTCTGTATCTAGTGTTCGGAACACTTCGATGTACGCTGTTGCTGTTGCAGTCAAAGTTGATACATCTGGCGCGCCAGTAGACTTGTTAGTGGAAGACATGGTGACCAATCCAGGATATGAATAGAGGACGAAAGATATAGTGGGACTTAGAATTAGGCACAGAGGATATATGAAGGGCATGCATGTATTTAGGTAGCTGATCTAGTTCACCCATTATACTCAACGTAAATCAGACATACGGAAGTCCCTGACAGAGCATTATCTGGCGCCGTCGGAGTTAGGACTTTTCAATAGCCGGTAATCCTGGCAACAGGCCCTGCTTCGACCGTACCGGTCACAGAGCGCACGAATAAGCATCAGAGCTGTGTACAAAATGAGACTGATAAGCAACGGTTTCTGAACCGCCAAGGCCGATGGACCGCCACTCGGCCGAATTTGTGGCCAGATAACAAAAGCGTTACTGTACTAAATCCTCTTTAGTAGTAACTTGTTGAACCTGAGACTTTGTGAGAATTGTCTATCCAATGCTATCTGCACCGTTCCTTCGAGCGCTAGATTAGAATTGCGGTAATGGCTTTCTTGTCACAGAGAGATGGGCCGGAAACCAGGGGTTTCTCCCCGTGACCCTCTTTCCAATACTTCAGACACTCGGTGAACCCAATTCTGGTCAAGTAGTACTTTTCATCCAAAGTACAAACCAAACAAGCACCAGGACGCGGCTTTTCGCCGTCAGGCCTGATCTCCGAAAGCATAACAACCTGAACATCGATGGGTTCAGTAGCTGACTCTTCATTATTTGTCCGAGTCTCATCTAGCCAGACCAAATCAGAAGTTTCTCCTCCGTCGAGCAACAAGAAAGCGCATCTCTCTTTCAGTGGCTCTATGGTGTAGCCACCGCCATCACCGTATTGTCGGTAGTCACTGAAATCGTGACCGCGGTTTGGCACCAGAATTCCGTGTCCGACTTTGACTTTGATCTGAAGATAACCACTATTATATCGGCCGAATGGAGTACCATCTGGGCTTCCGCCTTCCATAGCCACAGGCTCAGCAACAACTGTGTCATCTCCAGTCCCTACAAGGTCAAAATGCCCATAATCGATAGCTGAATCTTGACTGGCCCATGACCAAGATGGCGCGCGGTACTTGGCGGACTTCTTGCCTGGACCACCACGCTTCCAGCAAAGACTTTTGACGAGCTCATCATCGTCTTCGCACCAATGCCCGGCCATGTAGCCCAAAGGGTGGATATTATCAAATGTCTTGGCTACTCCACTGATGGCGAGGAGTTTGTCGTCGCTGAAGGTCAAAGACCGACGGGAATAGTCGCCTCCTACGAGGTGAACATACCAGTAGCGCAGCAGACTGTTGACCTCTTTCTCCTTTTCCTTACCATCGTTTGCAGGTTTGACACGATGCGCTAATTTTGGGATGTTGATGTTGCGGCCCACCCAGAGAAGTTTGTCCTCGCTCTCCTGGATCCCGTGGTAGCATTCCCAGTACAGCTGATCCGCGGCGAAATGGATGATGCGAGGTGAAAGAATTCGCTCTTGCATCGCCCACCCTCGATCCCGTAGTGAGCAATGACTCAAAATGTCACCCATGTCTCGTAGATTGGTGACTGAACGATCGAGCCTAGTCTTTTGGTCTGGAAAGAGAAAGATAGAACTCTCTTCGCCTGTTGAGAGCCTGCTACAAATTCCGAAGCTATCATTCTCACTGAACATTGACGACGACTTCTCGTTGTATAATCCTGCTTTGGCATCTTCGCTAGAATCGGCGCCGATAGTAACAAGTGCATTTTGATAGATAGCGGCCATCTTGACAGCTTCTCTCGCCCAGTCGTCCTCATCGTCCTGCACAATGCATAGGCTGTCAATCCAAATCCACTTCAGCCCCAGCTGTCTGACGGCTTGGACTGTGTCGGATAGAGTTTTGGGAAGCTCATCGACGGAAAAGTCTACCAAGCGAGTGTTCAGGTTCTTGATGGTGGTCTGCCAAATAGCATCGAGACCGCCCCATCTATAGCTCAAGGCCGCATAGGTTGTGCATTCAGAGCCTGGAACTAGCTTAAGCTTGATGTTGTAGCCTGTATAGATAATCTCAACAAGCCTTGCGGCTCGTTCTTCACCGAGAAATATGTTATCGGAGGTCTTTCGTTCGTGTAGGAACTGGATATCTTTACACAACTGTAGTCGTCGCGCCTCTTTTTCTTCCATAGACTCATCGTGTTCCTGCAATGGTGAGACAGGTTTCAACTCATCACCATCATTGACGCCACGTGCCCTTGTTAAATCCCTCAAAAGATCGTCGTCCATGATATGTGTACAGCTTTCGAGGCAATCCTTGCTGAGAAGACATTTCTTTAGCCATTTCAATGCTTGAATAGTAGAGTCCAGATGGGAAGTATTTTGTGGTATTAGTCGAGCTGTTTGAGCACCAAATTTCTGGGCAGGATCACCAGCACGTGCTCTCATCAAAAGCCAGGGAATACTGCGCATGTTCTCGCTGGAAGTTTCCGAGTCGGCATCAGAGACTACTATAGTCAACCCATGTTTTGGGTGGTTGTGTCGTCCATAGAAAACGCGAGCCTGCAGGCTGGCCAGATTCTTTTGATTCACATCTGAAAGGTGAGGTTTTGTCGTTCCCAAGCTTATATGTCTCACGGCATGTCGACAAGGTATGCTTCTCAAGTTGAGGGGTAAAAGCGGCTTCAGTCCGCCCAGTGCATGACGGCATAGCAGACATTCTATTGCAGAATTGAAAAGATCGAGTAGATTATCATGTAGCGCAAAGCCCGGCTCAGAAACAAGGCCTTCGATATTTAAGCTAGCGCAATTAGAGCAAAGAGACTGATCCATTGCCGCTGTAGGGATTGGTTAGAGTGGATAGATACTGATGATGCTGTCATCAGTAAAAGACGAAATCGGAGGTTTTGTATGATGAGCTGCTGTCTATTTTCATCATACGTTGCACCCTGCTTATCATAGGTTAGACAAGTTTCTTCAACCCGATGGGAGCGTTGTGGACAACAGTAAAAGTCTAAATGCGTTCGGCGCCTTTTTAAACATCTAGTCTCTCCAAGGCATGATCGCCATTGGCGCAAGTTGCGAGGCTTAGAGCAGCACTAAGATGACACGTGCGAGGGAGGTCGAAAAAACGTAGGATGTTGATCCTTAGTAATTAAAATACCAAGGCAAAGCTTAAGATACCTTGGGATGCTTGCTGATTAACTTATTTTTGTTTCCTAATTTTAGGTCAATATTTTCTCCTGACCCTCAAGGACCGTCATTAAACCGTAATTTCTCAAATCACGTAATTCATCCCGACTTGTGGAGTCTGGAATATCAACAAATGCAGATTTTACTTGGATCAAGGGAAAAAGAAAACACCAAACTTGATAACGTGCACGATAAGCTTGCCGATCAGACAAGCATGCCGATCAGTTCCACTTTTCACCTTAAAGGCAACTTTTTAAATAATTCTGAAAAATCCAAATTAAGCTTAAAATAGCTAAAATTTTATTAATAGATATATAAGTCTTAAAATAGGCTTTATTAATTTTCTTTAGATTTTTTAAAAAACTCTATATAGCTATAAACCTTAAAGTATATTTACACTGTGAAATACACTGTATTTTAAGGTTTTCTATATAAAATAAAATAAGTAAAAGTTTTTTAAAAATCCTTCCTTATATAAATAACTATACTATTTTTAAAAATAGTTTTTATAGATTTTTAGCTATTTTATTTAAGGTTTAAAATACTATAGGGTAAGCTACTTTTAGCTGCACAGTATACTGATCGGCATGCTTGTCTGATCGGCAAGCTTATCGTGTACGTTA
>PVQB02000046.1:0-70665 GCA_002980475.2 Fusarium beomiforme | reverse complement strand
TTTTTTTTTTTTTTTTTGGCTCATGTAAACTATCTTGCGATACACACAGCCTCAGCCCGTCTATATGTGCATTTTCCGTATCGTTAAACAATGTGCTTTTCGAGAGATAGAGTGGTATCGCTGGCTCAAGCTAGTAGTTCTGTAAAGTCCTTCCAGTAGCTTTTGGGAGAGAAAGATAAAGCAGACCAGACACACATGTCGAACGCCATGCTCCATGACAGCAATCGCACCTGTTCCATGAGCTGAAACCCGTCCGAGAAAGCCGAATATGTTGTGAAATCCAAAAAGCGCCCGTCCCTAACTCGCACTCCATTCACTCAAATTTCGCTTCCAGTAACTCCCTGCTAAGCACGAAGCACCTCATAAATCGTTGAATGTCTTGTCGTGGATCCTACTCATTAATCATGTTCAAGTTCTTGTAATTCTCTCTCTTTTGCGGCAAGCATTTCACGCATCTTGTCCGCTTCACGTTGTAGGGCTGCTCGACGCTCGGCCTTTATTCTCTCACTATCGAAATCACGCGGCCCAGAACTTGGTGTGTTATCTCGGTTGGAAAAGGCGCTGGGACTAGGCGCTGACGCTATAGTGCTGCCGGGTGAACGTATGGGAGGCAAGGAATAGTCGCCGTCATCGCTTCCGGTTCCCAAGTTGGGGGGAGTAGTGGCTGAAGTCGAGGGGTTAAGTATCGATTTGATATTAATCGAAGAGATTCTTTTCGAGCTCTCCTGTCCAGTTTCCTGTGAAGCAAATGCTTCACTTTCGGTGGTAGAAAAGGATCGTTTTCGAGTTGGCGACAGGAAAGAGGCAGGGGATAAAGATGTCTTCCTGTCATTATTTGCTGACATTGATGCCATGGGTGCAAGTCGATTATCGTCATTCAGGGATCCTGCATACTGACGTGGATTATTTGATTGATGGTACGCAGCGAGATCTGAGGTCGAAGGCAATGGCGATATTGTTCTACTTGTAGGTCGGATAACTGGTTGAGGCTCGATCGTCAGTGGATGATCTGGGCGGCGACGAAGACCCAGGTTGACAGATCCATCTTCGTTCATTGACCCCTTCTCAGCATTTGGTTCATATTGGCCCCGAGTTTCGACTGGGTCAATCGCGTCCTCCATCTCCTCATCCTGCGAAGCGGGTATAATGCGTTTTCGTCTTTTGATAGTAGATTTCTTCATCGTCATTGGCCGATGGACACCATGTAGCTTATAGTATAGACCTAGACTTGTTAATGACTTATGATAAAGAGCACAAAAGTTCAGTACTTACCACAAGCATTGCAGATGGTGTGGCCACTCTCATCACGCCTCCAGAGAGGTGTGATTGTAGTACCACAGTTTTGGCATGCGATCACAACTGTAGCATTGGAGTTTTGTTGATTTTGCAGGGCATTGACATCCAGAGGCACAGGTTCCGGTCTTGTGATTTCACTCCGGCTTTGACAGCTCTGTCGTTTTTGGTTTCCACCCAGGTTGGCGCTTTTGGAAACGCGATTATTATAAGCCGGACATCCATTGCAGCCCTCTGCACCACCAGTCCCATTGCAACGTCCACCTCCAGGACAGGTTCCTCCAGTTTGATCAGCAGACACGTAGGTGGCATTTGACGAAGGTTTTGGGCCTGTGACTGCTGAGGGTTTAGGTGCTGCAGTTCGAGGGGGGTCTGCAGGAACAACATTTGGCGGCCGCTTGAGACTAGTTGGACGAGAAGCATTTCTGGCTTTCAGGTAAAGACCACAGGCGTTGCAAATCGTGGCACCTTGAGGTGATCTTCTCCACAAAGGAGTTCGAGTGGTTCCACAGTTACTATTATGTAAATGAGCGAGTGATCATAGTAGAATCAAGTATAGAGCTCACCTGCAAACTTGTCCTTGGCTACCACTGGGCGGAGGGCTTGTTTTCGAGCCATGCTCTGATCCAGGACTCTGCTGTTTTGACATGTTTCCTGGAGCTGGACTTGTCTTCGAGCCAGATGGACTTCCACTTAGTTTATGTTGATGGTCCCGATTGTCCTGGCCGGTAGGAAGTCTGGTCCGTTCTTGTGGAGGGATAGTTGACGTATCGCTTGGTTTCGAGGACATCGGTCTTGATGGCAGCGCAGTTCGCACTGAGCCCGTTTCACGCTGATGGCTATACAGCGCCGCTGGTTGGGTTTCTTGGCTCATGCCCGTAGGTAGGGCTGGCAATGTCGATGAGAACAATACGACAATAGTTCAGATGAACCGAATATGTGCACTTCAGTAGGTTTAATTTGAACGCGAAGGGTCAGTTACAGATCGAAGACTATAACATTCATCGGCGTTGATGTCGATGTCGTTAAGCTTGCTTTGATTGTCGCAAAGGTCGAAGGTGAGTAAGATTGAAATTTGATTGAGGAAGACAAAGTCCTCCACCACGACTCGTAATCGGCTGCAGCGGATTGATAAGTGGTTTCGAACCGGCCGAGAAAGGAGGCGAATCCGGAGGGAGGCCGGAGCCGGGTTCCGCAAATACAAGTTCGCAGGCACCGAAGCGAACCAAGCAAAGTGGTCACTTTCTTGGCTTAATACGAATGTAAGTCAAGATCTTGAGTAGGTACCTACTGCGAAGCCTGGTCTGCAATTAAGCGATATGTGCCGTCGAGTTGCCAGTTTGCTGGTGGGCAGACGAGTTGGACAAGGCGCCAGGGTACAAAGAGACGTAGGTTCGTAGGCAGCTGACCTGGTAGACAGGACCAATCGAAAGTTGGATCGAGTTTGATTGAACGGGAAGCCAGGTATTGGTCAGACGACAGATATCAGAGAGTGACGCGACAGCAACCGGCTATCTGGGAACGGCGCAACAACAAGGCCAAGAAGACCAAAGAAGAAGGTTGAGGAGTTGAGAATCGCGGGGAGGAGAGGAGAGGAAAGGACAAGGATGTTTCAAGTGTGTAGTAAAGAAGACGATGGGAATAACCAAGTGCAGGAGATAAAGATTATCAGCCAGACCAAAAAGGCGGAAGTTGGTGCAAGGGTGATGAATCTGTGACCATGCAATGACAGATGTTGGTAAGACAAAAAGGGCCGCGCAAAGCGAAGTGCAGAATGGAACACGCCTTGTCTCGTTCCTAGTCAAGGTATAATTGAAGGTGGTACTTGGCGAATAACAGGGGGAAGCTTCGTCAATGAATTTAGGCGTGGACTTCAAAGAGGATCTGGCGGCACCACCAGCCTGAAACGGTGGAAGGTGAATGGTGACCAAGCAGAGCCAAGACCAGAGACTAGGGTGTTTGTTTGTGTGTGCGCGTGAGAGACCGTAGATCGATAACCAGCAACGCAATGAGACGGCAGATGGCGGTGGAGGAAAGGACGGTGACCCCGGGAGAAGGGTATCCGAGACGGAGAGAGGACGAGGCGGGGGTTGGAGTTCAAGTTGAAGGCAAAAGGTGAGATGACAGTTAGTAACAGGTGAACTCCCAATTCCGCCCGGGTTGAGATTGAGGCGCAAGTCAGGCAAGAAATGGAGGGTAGAGAAGGCTGAGCAGAATAAGATGATTGCAATTGATAATCGGATAAGAGCAATCCAATGGGGCTGGGCTTAGCCTTGGAATTGGATCTGGGCTTGTTCTTTCTTGTTTGCTTTGCTTTGCGTTACCTTGCCTTGCCTTTGTCTTCTACCGATCAGATTGTTTGGTATTAGTTATGGTGGATTGGAGACTGGTTGTCGGGTCTCGGGAGCTGGCGTTGCATTGCATAAGCCTAAATGGGGCCAGCAGAGAGATTCGCTGACTTTGTTCTCCCTCTTCTCTCCTTTTCGTGCCCCTCAGTATCAACAGCCAAGTCTAATTTGTCCTTAGAGAAGAGGGGAGTGACGTGCAAAGGCAAAAACAAACCAAAAGCAAGACGAGACTCAACAGACACATGATGCGATTTCACGGGGAGTCGGCCCCAACATGGAACGACCGACGCCGGTGGGTTGGGGTTAAAACAACCGACTTGATCTAGGCACTCTCATCTCGTTTCTAGTGTCGTTCTTAGCTCGTGAACCAAGATGCCGTTTCCGACTGCATGGATGCCATTTGATACTGTGTGCTGTTCGTATTTTTCACGTGAGAGATCTCGGCCTCATAAACCTGAACTCTCAACTGAGTCAACTCTCCAGATCTTGTCACGCCAGAAAACTTGCAGAAAAGACCCGGACCCTTCCCAACGTGTCGTCACAGTGGAGGGACCAAGAGACAGGCCCTTAAATTAAGACGTTCTAGTACGCCCCTCTTCCTCACCGCGGCTCTGTCACTTTGCCAGTTCGCCCCCTGAACTGCGTCGGATTACATTAACTCTCATCTCATTGGTTTAACTAATACGGAGAAATTCCTCTTCATTTCTTGGCACTGGCCGGCTTTTTGCGCAGGAGATCGCCGCCGTGGCCCTCGGGGAGAAATAAAAGAGTGAACTTGAAATCAACTATATATATATCAGAATACAGGTTATAGTAGTCTCAATATAGCATAAATATAATCATCAATTGAAGAAGATCTTAGCAATTTTTATGGTATATATTTTACTTCGAAAATAATTTTATTTCATATTATTAAGCTAGCCTAAAGTTGTTTAGGTAAGGTACTCAGGTTCGGTATTTTATTTCCCCTCTGGCGTAGTGCCCTGACCGACTCAGATCCAGCCCACACTAGGCCGAGATCGGACCCTCTTTTTTTTTCTTTTCCATTCGATTCTTATCAGCCGAGGCTCAGGTTGCGTTTTCATTCTTATCTTATCTTATCTCGCTCGTGTGCTTAAACGGAAGATTACCTTATCGATCAGCAGCTTCATCGCAGAGACAGACCAGCGTCGTTTGTCATGTCGTCGCATCGCGTCACATCGCTCCATACCAACCGAGTGCTATTCATCTACTGGTCGTCAATATTGTGGACGCCTCAGCTTCTCTCTCATCATGACCACCGAGCTTGGAAGCTCCCCTCAGAGAGAGGCAACCCCTACCCTCCCTTTGTCCTCTATTCCTCAAAAGCGCGCCCTTGAAGATGGCCGTCACAGTCCTGTCGTTCCCTCACCATTGAACCCTGAAGTTAAGATCTCCGACTCTTTGACGCCCGAGGATGCTGCCCAAAATGCTCGATCCAAGTCTGCGCGAACAAAAAAGGACACGCTCAAGAAACGCGAGGCCAAAGGAGGTGAGAGCGCTCGCGCAACACCAGATCCAAAACCAAAATCGAAGCCACAGAACAAACAGAGCGAGTCGAGCCCATTACGATATAAGCTGGGACCGCCCAAATTGTCCGACTTTGACCCTCCTCGAGGACCTGTCATGACAGCGCATCATGAGGTCACGATAACAAATGGTCAAACGGTAGAATTCTTTGAAGCATCGGATCAGTAAGCCAAGACTCCATCTCGCAAATGCCGTCATACTTATTCTTAAAGCGTTTCAAATAAGAAGAGCTTCCGCTATACGCACTGTATCGCTGATCCCCTCTTCCCTTCCATGATCTACTATCGAGGCACAGAACCAGAGCCATATGGTCCCCACATGAGCTTCGAGGACTCAGCGGGGCATGTTTATTTCGATAAGTCAGCGCGTCAAGTCACGACCGACAAAGGCTTTCGCATGGCACGGGCGAATGTCGCAGTGAGGGAAGGCAGATGGTACTGGGAGTGTAAAATTACACAAGGTGTTCGACCACCAAAGGATGGAGAATCCAAACCAGAAGGCGGAAAGCATGTGCGCATGGGCTGGGCGAGGCGTGAAGCATCACTTGATGCGCCAGTAGGGTTTGATGCTTACAGCTACGGCCTACGTGATGTTGCGGGCGAAAAGGTGCATATGTCTCGACCTAAAGACTTCTTTCCTGCCGGAGAAGGCATCCGAGAAGGAGATGTTATCGGCCTCGAGATTCAGCTTCCGTCAGAACATCTGCACCGCAAGATCATGTCCGGACAGTATAATCCAGTGGTTGATCAAGCTGATGAAGGACCTGGACCCACCGCTGAAGGCCACAACATTGTCCGCGATCGCGTCCCCATCCGCTTCAAGGCACATACTTATTTCGAGAAGATCGAGTACTTCCCAACCAAAGAATTGGAGGATCTTATGAACCCGACAGGGGCAGGCGGCGGCCTTTTAGAAGAACCCGGCCCTAATCACCCTATCCCCAGTCTTCGCACTCTTCCCAATTCTTGCATCCGTGTATACAAGAATGGTGTTTTAATGGGAACCCCATTCGAGAATCTTCTCGGCTTCCTCCCACCGGCTTCTCGTCCTCAAACTCAAGTTGGTGCTCGCGAAGGCCTCGACGATGGCATGCTCGGATATTACCCTGCCGTAAGTGTCTTCCGTGGAGGCGCTGTGGAGGTAAATTTCGGTCCTGACTTTTGGTATCCTCCTCCAGCTGGGGTGGTCGAAGATGGTCCTGACCTAATCCGTACAAACAACGCTCACTCAAATAAGGTGCACCCCGTGAGTGAGCGTTACTCTGACCAAATCGCAGAGGACATTATCTATGACATTATTGATGAGGTAGACTTTTGGTCGCAAGATGGAGGTGGGGCGACAGACCGCCAAGGTGTGAACGATAAGAGTGAAGCTGTCGCCATGGCTCCTGGGCGAGAAGAGATCAAAGAAGTAGTTCAAGACGATTGAAGCGTTGCCAAACTTGTTGTCTCGTTGCAACTACGTTGCAGGAAAGAATAGGTACGAGAGCCTCGAGAAGACATATTCCTTCAAACTATGAAAGATACCCACTATGAAAATGCAGAAATCAAGTTTATTATTCATATCATGTGCATCACCAAGGTAGTGAAACCTGGTATTCATACTGCCCCGAGGTCCCAATCTCAATTCGTCAATTGTCATAAGCTGTGTCGTAAACTGCTCGTTACCATATATGAACCGTCTTGCTAACTACAAAATCTGAGCACTGCCTTAGTGTCAACGAACCGGTTCCCCTGGTGAGACCGGCTCGACTACAGCAGGAACTGGGGAGGGCTCCGATAGAGGAGAAACGGGGTCTCCGAGTACTGCTCTGTCGGCATCGCGGGTCACCGCTGTTGCCTCTGGCCCGGGAAGAAGAGGGTCATCTGGAAGCTCCTCAATGCGATCGCTACCATCAATGGGTGTCTCAGCTGCAGATTTCTCACGCTCCAATCGCACTTCACGACCTCTCTTGTGACAGTACCAGAGTACAAACATTAACACTATTCAGGGTTAGCGAGTGCACGAACAGTTTGCGCTACACGACTTACAGAATAGAGCCACGCTCCAAATAACGTTGGTTCCGATAAATGCCGGCCATCGCACCTTCAGGGCATTAACAATAGCCTTGAGCATACCAACAACAGCCCCGGGCTTCGTGACCAGATCAGTCAAGTTGGATGGCTTAAGGAGGTCGATAGCAGCATCCTTAACACCCTTTTCCGTATTGGCCTTAAGACCTTGACTTTCTGCTGCCGCTGCCAACAGCTCGGGGGCCAGGGAGGAAGTCAGCTTATCCGGAAGCTGGGTAACAAGCTTCTTAAGAGATGAAGGCAATTTTTCGAAGCCACGATTGATGGCACCGTCACGATCTTCAACCAGGCTTGCAAGATCGCCGTATGCTGTTGGCACACCGTTGGCAAGATCTTTGAATACTTGCGTAAAACGAGACAGAAGCTCGGATGACTCGTTAGAGAGAGAAACAATCTTGTTGTTCTTTGCTTGAAGGTTCAAACGGTCGAGAACGTTCCCGAGGTCCTGCTCCTCGCGCTCAGCTTCCGGCGGCGCTACGTTATCCTCTGGCTTAAGACCATCCTGCGGTTTCTTATGTCTCGTGAACAAAGCTGTGAGACGATTTGGCTGCTTTTCGTGTTTGTCTTTATCTTTCCTTTCCTTCTTCTTGTCTTTTTTACTCTTGGGCTCTTGCAGAGCTTTGACCGCCTCTATTTCACTCTCAGACGCAGAAGAAAGGTCGATCTGAGGCGTGTTGATGCGTGGGGGTAGAGGCGGAGCTGGACTGTCATTCTCCAAAATACTTTGGAGCCATGCTTCAT
The DNA here is from genome assembly GCA_002980475.2 of Fusarium beomiforme. Classification (NCBI taxonomy): domain Eukaryota; kingdom Fungi; phylum Ascomycota; class Sordariomycetes; order Hypocreales; family Nectriaceae; genus Fusarium; species Fusarium beomiforme. The sequence continues at coordinate 62,663 of PVQB02000046.1, read as the reverse complement.
CATCGTGGTCAAGGACTGGGCTCAGAGGAGAAGTATCGGGGCTGAGGCTGCGCTGGGTGCTTCGCCGACTGTGTTGGTGACTCGATGCCCTATGTGCGTCCTCGTTCAAGTCTGGTACACGTCCATGAGATGGATCTACCGAAGATCCAGCTTCGGTCTTTTTTGCGGCCTCCTCAGAAGCTGCCGTCTTCTCCGCCCTGTTCTTCTTGATTTTTTTGTATGTCAGATATTCCAACATTTCGAAGGTTCGTTGTTTGTACAAAGTGCCGTGTGTGGGGTTACGGCGGGTGGGGAATTCTGCTATTTAACACCCCTTGATCTGAAGAAAAAAGAAAAAGAGGCCGCCCAGCTCCAAAGAAAGAGATGGATGGTGATTTTGGGGTTGGCGCGCGCTTGAAATTCGTCTGTGTCTTGTCTTAGATGACGAGTGATCTTCGCGAGTCGAGAGTGCACAGCCACATCACATATGATGTCATCCATGAGGGCAGTCAGAGCCCAGCATCAGAGCCTCCCTAGGATGTTTATGGCTCTGTAATTTGATGATTGGCCTTTAACTGCCGTAGAAAGGCAAGGGCAGGGATAGCATGATACGAATCCGAAAATGGTTGGTCACTGCTAGAATGTGTGGGTGGAGATCGGTACTTGATTCGCCTTCAGCTGGCATAGGCAGCATAAGCAGCAATGCCAATTCGTATTTATTGCTAGTGACTGGGTATCTTGAAATTTTATGGTCAATGATAACAACAGAAAAGTAAGGTGAACATATACGCCTTATCAGGCGTCATCAACGTCCCCGTCTTCTCCTTCATTAGCCCACCCTTCATCACGGATAACCTCATCGGCGAGTGTGCTACGTCGCCAGCCGCTACCATTCTTCCGACGTCCTCTTTGGAAAGCATCTGTCGAAGTGACCGCCCTTTCGCCTGTGAACTTATGGTTTGACCACTCGGTAGAGCATCTCGGGCATTTGGAGTCGCGCCTACTTCGCCAGAAGGCCTCTTCGCATACCTCATGGAGTCGGAAGTTGCAATCCACATCTGTGCATCTTAGACCAATTGTGACTGGGTCCTTGCAAGCCTCACAAAACTTGATACGCTGCCAGTCGCGGGGTTCAAGCTCCGGATCGTTGTATGTTTCGATTAGCCAGGGCCGCAATTCCAGCAATGCTCGGGGTGACAGTGTGTAGAATCCCTCGGCACTCTTCTCGAACCAGCCTCCCTCGACCAAGTTTGCAAGTACAGCTTCCACTTCACTATGCTTCAGTCCTTTGTCTGCATTTGTTTGTGACTGGGCTTCCACATCGATCTGGCTTTCTCTTCGGTTTGGCCGTGCCAATTTGATGGCCTGCATCTCGGTAATAGCCATAACTTCCATACGTGGGGTATTAAATTTCTCGAACATGGCGTCTAAAACACGTTTTATGAACGATAGTTCTTCTGGGCTGTATGTTGTAGCAAGTTGCGTCTGCGGGTCGGATGTGGTGTTGACCAGAGCCCATATTCGTCTCTTGGTGATCTGGTGAACAGTACTTCGGATTTCGTAGTCAAAAAGCAACGCCGCTTCAGAAGCTTTATCTATGGCCTCTTGAAAGTGTTCTTCGGTGATTTGATCTGTGCGTACTTCATCCTCGTCCTCGTTCTGCCGACGGTCGGCATTGAATATCGCTGCAAGGATAGGGCGGGCCTCTTCGAAAGTGATCGCTCCTCGAGCCAGAATAGCTTGGAGAAAGGCCCTATCCCCGTGATTGAAATGATGACTACTCATAACTGGCTCCGACTTGATGATATTTGCGCTCAGGATAAGCGCAGCAATATTATGGGGTGTTGGGCCTGAATTTGATAAGATGTAAAGGCTTGGAGCGAACGCTCAGTGACTTCTTACAAGAATGGAAAGAAGACGCGTCCGACGCGTTAATGGAGCTCAAAGGTTTAAGTGCACGAGCCACGCTTTGTGGCTGTGGTGGTAGATCCAGACACGTACGGAACTTGTTGCTTCGCTTCTTCTTGACATCACCTGTCACTGGCTGACTTTTCTTCTTTGTTTCAGTATGCTTTTAACAACTTTAGTTTAGTTGAATCGATGGAAAACTGATATTAAAGGAGCATATCCTGTCTTGTGGACTCACTCTTAAACTCCATTTAACACTGACACATGTATTTCAGCCAGCATGGAAGACTAGTAATAGATGCTACAAAGAGGTCTAACCAATACCTATAGCAGGCTACCAGAGCTAGAACTCGCAGCAGTACTTACTAAGTTAGTGACAAGCCTTACCAGGCACTTATTCTCAAACAATCAATCTTCGTTTGTTCATTAATCAACTTTACCTACCTGTCTAGGTACCAACCTAGTCAAGCCATGCTGCTGACTCAGCTCGTCTGCCAATTGAAAGAACCCCAAGACCTTGGAGCTTCAAATACGTTAAAACAACCCCCTTCATGATCAAGGCATAGAACGCATAGACCGGCTGTACTTACCCAGAACATACAAAAGTACTTCTGCATGGGGTTTCCAAAGGACGCGTGCTAAGATCATTGTTACTCCAACAACAACGTCTGGTGTTGGGCATTTCATCAAAGCGCATGATCATAACTGATCCACATTTCGACAACAACACGCGGAACTTGACAAATACGTGAAGTCGCCAGGCCCTCAAAACTTCCCTTGCTCGCTAGCAGCAGCAGGACCCATTATCTGCGGCCTTCGGTCCTATAGTTCCCCGTCAGAGAGGTTTCCACTTGCAGGACATGAAGCAAGCTTAGACGCCCCTTGACATAAGAATCACAATGAATCCCACGGAGCTCAAAGAATTTGATGTCATTCGGGTGGCCAGAAGCGATGGCTCAGATACTGGACCTGGATACTGGCCGGTGACAGCACCCACTGCCCCGGCTACCACTAAGAAGACAAAGGATGCGTCTGCAGCTGAGAAAACACCAAGAACTAAACCCCAGATGATTCGATTAGCCGAAGACGATCCAAGATTCACAGAGTGGAAAGTCAAACTCGGTATTCTGCTCAAGCAAGAGCTATGCCCGAATCCCGATGGTAAGTCGGCTTCTCTGCCTTTCCTGTTGGATATCTAACCATAGCATAGAAGGGAACCCATGGCTAGTGAACTTTCCACAAGGGTACTGGCTGTACGAGAAGTCTAAGCATCTTTGGGTTTCGGGGTATCCTATAAAGGTGAAGCTGTTCAAGAGTCCACAAGAATTTGCCGTCCACTTGATATGGTTGCTCTCAACGTCGATGGACTACCAAGACTGTTGCTGTGCGCACTGTAACAATCCGAGCCCAATCAAAGGGGTCGTCGGTACTGAGGACGCGTTGATTATCACACATGAACCTACCAAAGCCGATAAGATCCCGCCTAAGGTCACGCCTGTTCCCCTCCCTCCGATGCCTGGACAGACATCTCAAAAGCCTAATCATGCTGCACCACGATCACTGTCTACACAGTCTACGCCGGCTGCCACAGCACAAAACTCACCAGCACCGACACCAGTTCTTGCAACATCAACTTCCATACAGCAGATCCAACAACCTCAGATCAGACCGCATGAGCAGGCTATTCAGTCTCAACCTCACCCTCAACCCCAAAAGTTGTCACAACTTCAACAACCACAGCCTCAAGGACAGCAGCAGATTCTACAACAAGCTCCGCCTCTTGCTCAAACACAACCCCAACCTGTTCAATGGGCACTGAAATCACCTGTGCTGTTTAGATCAGGAGAGCTGGTCTGGTATCTGAATGGTAGCGCGTGGCGCCTTGGAGTTATTGCTTCGTCGAGTACCAGCCATCACGAAGTTATGCCAATTGGTCATGGGATCGTTCAGCAAAATAATGTTACAAAAACAGATGCGCATATGCGGCCCTTCTATGCCTTCACAGTACCACCTGTTACTCTCCCCGAATTAAAGGATAAGGAATACGATGGTGTTTCATGGGAGTCTCTCTTCCAAAGTACAGCCGACGGAAGCAGACGAGAGATGATTGCACTCGATGCTTCTAAGATGGCGGCTGTGAAGATCGACTATTCATATTCCCTATGGTCCAGACTCAACGACGAAGCAAACCCCAAGACGGTTACGTACTATGGTTGCTTTTTCGGAGCTGAGCGGATCGAGATTGGTGATGCAATGCGGCTCAGATCACTCCCAGCTGACTTGAATGTCCCGGCCGAGACGGGCGTTTTGGGTCTGCGGTACATCTTCACCACTAAAGAGTATCCTGGGGCCGTATTTTTCCGCGGCCATATCTACCAGCTTGTGTCCGAAGACCAACCAAACATTGTACGGGATGAACACCTTCCCTTTGCGTTGAGAAGCGAGAGCCAGTGGCGCCATACGGTTGGGGCCCAGCGCTGTCGCTATGCACTGGTCAAAGAGAACGTCGTGTTTAAGGAGCAGTCGATTAGAGGTCGATTTTATCCGACACACCGTCTCATGCCCATCCTTAACCCAGCCGAATTCCAGAAGTCCATTGCTCAGCGTACGGTGGATGAACAGCATGCCCATCTTAATAACCGAATGGATGGTGTGGGGAGATATCTTGGTCGAAAGATCAACCGGCTTGATACCCTTGGCGCTTCGGTGACCCATACAGCTAGGATCAGTCTTGAGCCGTTCATTAAGGAAGGAGACCAGCCTCTGGAGTGAAGGATGTTGGGAAAATTTCGTCCATATACGGTATGGAATCACATGTGCCGAGGGAGTGGATAACAAGAAGTGATCATGAAGTTGTTAGATAGTATACTGAACAATCGATGGCGATTTCCATGGGTATCAGAGTCATCACAACCCTTCTAGTAACATTTTAGATGACTTCTAGAACCACCTCCCAACACAACCCCCAACAAATACCCCATCGTACCCTAACCCTGTCGTTCCTAAGCCATTCATACGCCGCACTCTCACTGTCTTGTCCTCCCAATGAGCCAAAAGCGCCAGATTCTCCTTACAATACCAGCGCCACTAATGCATCTAATGCCACTGTGCAACACACCGCTACGCGGGAAGCACCAGACCATGACACAACTCTCGCATCTTTGCCAACATAAGCACCCCTTACTAAGTAAGTATCACAACATATGCATACAGAAGCTGATTTGGATAGGTACATCATGTATGTATGACGGTGATGTTGAGGCATGACTCACGTATTTACTGCGTTACTGGGATTTCTAAGCAAACTTGGAGAAGGGAAATGGTGTGGATGTGATGCCACCTCCTAAATGATACAAGGTGGTCGAGATCAGTCAGTAGACAGGGATGGAAGGTTGAGAGCATAAGACCTCTACAGAGTTATTGGCCGTATTCAAACAGGACCAGAGGAGTATACAGCATATCACAGAGATCATAAATGACCCGTATCCGTCAAACAGAATTGTTGTAATGAAGGATTGACGTCTTTCTCATTGATGCAAGGCGTAGGTATAATGCGCCAACAGAATTGTGTTTGCCATGAGAGAATGAAAAAACCCCGCTTCTTCGCTTTCGCCAAATACATTGACTATGTGATACACTCGTTGTGGAATCCATCCTCCAAGGGCAGGGCCCGTAGGGGGGATGTACGTTTTGTTTGTCAAGACACAAATCACCACCTTTTCGACACTTTTCTACAAATCAACCCGCATCTCCCTATACTCATCGACATCATCTCATCCCCCTGAAACATAACACCCCTGTTCGTAAATGCGTGTAAATGACTAATGGCTGGTAATGCAAAATCATGGAGGTGCAGTTGAGTGGAATGATCCAGAACATGATGTCGTATGCGTCGGCCCATATGGTTTTGTATCTATTTCGTGAAGAACGGATGGGCATTTCGAATAAGATTGTGACTTGGTGGTCTATGGTGGATGGACCATGCAACGTGTGACCGTGTAGAAGAAAAAATGAACTGCGGATAGAGGTCGATGGTGAGCAAATTTTCGACTCATCAATACAATGTGGTTGAGAAATCCTCCGATAATCGTCCCTTGTTCTCGCTGCTCGAATGTCGTTGTCGTGTGTGTTTGTGTAAAATGATAAAAAGGAAATGGCAACCTCTCTTCGTCCCCGACTCCCAAATTCAAGGGCGTCTAATAACTTATGCCAGTTATGCTACTTTTAGATTCTGAAGTCGCTCCTGTAACCTCTTCAATATCTCCGGGTCTGGTTCAGGTTCGACTTTGCGGGGTTTGACACGGGGCGATTCGTCTGTTTTCTCCGAACCACATTTCGTGCATTTGGTTCCGTTTTCGGCCCCAGTTGGGAATATTGTCTTGCACTCCTTACACTCGTAGTGTGGCACACTGTTAGGACCAAATTCATCTCCGGGATAGCCATATGGATATTTCTCCTTCTTAGGACTGTTATATAATTAGCAAGGATTCTGACAGACATCGTTCAGCGATAGGAGAACGTACGGATCTCGAGGGCAGTCGGTGCAGCGGACGTGGCCGCACTTCTCACAAGTCTTATTACCAGAGATAAACAGAGTCGAACATTCGTGACAGGTCCTTCGTACACGTTGACGAGGCTTCTTATGAACCAAGTCCTGACCGCCTGTCTTGCTAGGTCGAGTGAGGACGATCTTCTTCTCGTCAAAGGCGTAAGAGTAATCGGGGATGATAGGGGCATTCTCCTTGTTGGCTTTGATGATGGCGGCACGTCGCTCACGGCTGGCAATGATCTCGGCTTCACTTCGTTTGGGAGGGTAACGGGTGCACTTGGTGCAACGAGCATGCTGACAATTGGGGCATTCCTTGGCAGAAGAAAATGTGGCATTGCACTTGTGGCAAGTTCGTCGTACGCGCATACGAATCGGCTTATCAATGCGGAGAACAGTGTCGTCAGGAGATCTGGTCTGAAGTTCGGAAACGTTGATATCAAGTCCATAGCGCTCACCAAGCTTCTTAGCACGCTCTTCGATCAATTGGCTCCTGGTGAGCTTGGATACACCCTCCAAACCTTCGTATTTAGATTTGGCTTCCGATTTCTTGGTCTCCTGAGCAGGAGTTTGACTACAGGCTCGTTAGTTGCTGTATGGACATGGACTGATCCGGCCGAGCTCAAGAATAGCAATATTCTGTCCAGAGACGGTTTTATCCAAAAACAGTTATCAAATGTAAAAAATCGTACCTCGTCTGAGGAGTCTCCTCCGACTTAGCTTGAGCGCTGGGTTTGGTGGTCGAGAGAGTCGACTGACGCTTAGAAGCAGATGAGGAGCCCTCTCGCTTGAGAAAAGTTTTGGTGCGAGTAAGGAGCTTGCTGAATCCCTTCTCCTTCTTGTCTCCTCTGCGGGACGAGGGCCCGGCCTGGGAAGGAGAACTCATATTGGATAGTTGGGTATAGCAGAGTTGATGACCGGTTGATGGTTGATGAAGTTTGGTGACTGGAAGTGTGATTAGGGTTGGTATGAGATAATTTATCGACAATTTATCATTCCTCTATGGAATTGTCTATATGAAAGAGGCGAATGATGGAGGAAATCTGTATGACAAAGTTTGCAATGAGTCGTGAAAGTCCAGTTATTGATGGAGTTTGTGCAATCGGTGGGACCGAAAGTAGTGGCGCTCAAGAGACGATGTATCGTCCCATAGATAGTGACAGTCCCGTTAGAGACCTCGAGCTAATTAGGTCGGAATAGTCCAATCCTTATATCGAGCTGAGTGGGAGTCAAGAATTTATCAGCCTCTCATAGCGCAGTGGATCTACAATGAGAGCCAAAGCGATATGGTGAAAATGGCTGGATCGAAATTGTTGGCTTTGTAAGAACAGGAGGAGGGGAGGAGGGAGGGAATGGAGTACAGAGTAGAATAGAGAGTTGGTCGAAGGATTGACGGGCGAGGGCGAGCGAACTATACTTAGTCTAGCGATTGCTAACTTGGATTGGACTTCATGGATGGCGCTACGTTCAACTCTACCGTACAGTGCACATCGAGCCAGCCTGGTGGTATTAGTGGGCCCAGTCTAGCGGCCCGGCGCTACAAAACCAATGCTAATGCTGCAGAAGGCACAGACAGCGAATAGAATACCTGCCCAGGATAACAAGGGCCAAAGAAGGGCACCCGACCCAATTAGGAATTCATACGAGTTCATTGCATCCATGGAACATGGAGCCAGGAACCCCAGCACGGGAAGAATGGCCTGTGGGGACAACAACAATGCCATGGAACTGAAGGAGTGAAGGTTGTGTGTCAAGGCATGTGAGAGTTGCTATGTATTTGTTTATGATCAGTCCGTACCTTCAGTAACAAACGAAAGCCAGTCAGTCAGACCCGACACAGCGGATGGGGAGGGGACTCGAGCAGTCGGCCGCTGGAAACCGGGAGGCCTAGGTTTTAGTTCAAGGACGGACCTTGGAGACTTGACCACTTTAGGAGACAATCCAAGACACGACACGGCATGCCACTGGCCACGCATCACTTTACTGTACACTGCGCTACACTGCTGTGCAGTAGCCCGGATTCTGGGAACGGGAAAGGAAAGGTGTGATGCCATGCACTGCGATGCGCTACAGGTCAGGTCCTTTTGCTTTGCATTTCTGAGAGAGGCTCATGCTCTGCCGTCAGAGGCAAAGATTGTGGTGTGAAAGATGGATACTCCTCACAGGGAATCTAACCTGAATCATACCCCTGCGGGTACATGACCCAGCACAGTAAGCACAGTATTGCTCCTCCAAACGAGGTTCAACCTCCGTGGTATTTCCCTATTCCAGCTGGTCGGTTCACTGAAACTGTGGCCAGTGGTTCACAGGCAGCTTCTGGCCTCTGCCACGGCCTCTGATGCGGCCAGTTGGAGCGGCCAGGTGGTGGCAATATTGCGGCACTGTGAACTGTGGTAGCATTTCAGCTGCCACATTGAGAAGTACTTGTTGGCCCGGTTGTCAACCTGCCAGTAAAACGTTGTTGATTGTGTTGCGTTGCACGAGGCGATACGATGCCCCATCCACACGTTAGCAAAGCTAGAATGGATTATCATCATCAGGCAATTGTTGCAACTTGAAATGTTGCAGACAGAATTCCCGGTGAAGAATACAGTTTGAGTAAGAGAGGGGAGCTTCTTTCACCCACGTTATTTCCACGCGTCCGTTCCTCACACCTTGATCATGATTTCGTTGGCGGCTGCGTTACAGAAAGGATGCCCGGTGGTATTGACTCCGAACCAAGATGGAATAATCAACACGGCATATTGTTCATGATGCAGCTGTCTGTGAAACGTACGCCATGATCTAGGCCTTAAGTTTAAGCCTCATGCAGATGAAGGGCGTCACAGCATTCCTGTGTAAGGGCACACACAATTGAAAACCGTTTATCCATGAAGCATCCGCGAACCTGGTTGTAGAATACCCTAGCCTAGTACCCAAACTGTGCGGACTTGATTGAAGAGACAACAGTCTCACACTTAGTGGTGAATCGAGGACAAAACTTATCGGCAAGGTAGGTATGTAACGTAGGTGTTTAATGTATGCCTTCCGACCTTTGAAGAACCAGAAACAGAAACAGGAAACACGGCTCCTCCAAGATTCATGAGCTCAAGACTAGGTATGCACTAGAGAGTCATGCAGCCACAAACTCTCATGATTGGCCAGGAGTCCATGTCCGGAGCAGTCCCGAAGAGTAGGAACCCAGGTTGCACCGTCCAAAAGTCCATCTCCGACAATTTGCCGTTCCTTGAATTTGGAAGTGGAACACTAGAGGAACCACAATACACCAAAAACCTCCAGGGCCCAGGTGAGCTCCAGGGCAGTCAGATCATCGGGCATCCACTCAGCACACCCCGCCCCGGCTAGAAAGAAGAGATCCCAATCAAAACACTCTTATCCCTGCATCAAAAACCCCATTCCCATTCTCAGGAACCTCAGTTTGTCACTTTACGGGGGGTTTGGAGCTTATCACCAGAAGCCAGAAGCCTTGGCAGTAGCATTGTGAGGTGTCACTTTTCACCCGCCCGTTGAGTCGCAACGGTTCGTTGACAGACAGACCAGCCTTTGTTTGTCAGCGCTCCATTGCTTTGGGACCTCGGCTCGCTTGCAGAAAGTCAGCCAACCATTGACAACCCGGGATATGATCAATTAATGGATTGCTTCAGGCCAAAAGCTGGCATCATTTCGACGTCGCTCAAGCCGAGACCCTCGATTTCCGCTATCCGCCTAGTCTGTATATTCACTACAGTATGATATCCTGCAGTAGAGTCTGCCAGCAAAAAAAGTCCAGACTGCGCCTCAATGTCTTTTCCCCCAAGACCTAAATTATCATGGCAACCAAGGATCCATGGAAAACGAACCGTGGTCACGGACGGACAAACTCTCCCTCTCTCCCGCAGCAGCCCCTGGATTCTCTACTTTTCCGCTGGCCCAACGATTCTCCATCATATTACGTGGAGACCTCAAATGGACTACCACTGATTTTGAATCCTGCTGGGACACGTCTTTATTAATCAAGCAATAGAATAGCCGATACTTCTTTAATAATGCAGGCAACAAAAAATACCACCCCGTGCGTTTACTACAATGGTATGGTGGCCACCATACCTGTCAGTCGTGATGAGTTCACGTCGTCCTTCTCCAAGAGAGTTTGCACTATCCTGCAGTTGCAAGGATATCGTAAGTCTCCTACCTTCATCGGACATGGTTCTCGGTCTGCCTCGATGCCGACACAGATGGTGAGGCGTTGACACCATCAGCATCGACATCCATGTGGTCATCTCAGATGCAAGGGTTCCAGAAGGTTGGGCTTGACTTCTGACTGCCTGCAGTTTTTTTTCTTTGCTTTTTTCTCCCTTTACCGCCTCTCCTCACTGACCTTCAAATATATCATTCACTGACGACGCTGTTTATGCACTTCATGCACCAGGCCCTATAACCAATTAGCAATTTGGTCACGGCATACCAAAAATGCCCCCCCAAGATTGGGATATTAGACCTGTCTAAGATTCCTGTTCCAAGACTCAAAAGAAAGAAAAATAAAAATACGGTGGGGGGAATCAATAATAAACCAATATGAGTTGGCGCCAATTCTGACTCGCCAGCAAAGGACACTACAATTGTCATATGTGATTCTGCACCAGATTTCATACCTTCCGTTAATAAATATATAGCCCACTTTCAAGGGACCGTCACAACCGTTTCTCCTCTGTAGCTCGATACAGCATTCCAGCAACGGAAAGTGGCCCCACGATTCTCTCGGCTCTGCTGTATTTGACTCAAATAGACGCAAACTATCAGAGATTTTTTAGTCAATGAGGCAAATCAGTTTGCTTTGCTCCGTTGGGCTCTTAATTACTCAACAGTTTTGCGTCTTGTGCCATGGATCACTACTGAAGCACTCTTCATGACAATCTTCTACTGCATAGCATGACTTGCTTGCATCCAGCACCATGAGCTGATTTTCAGTCTCGCCGGTCCTGCAGGTTAAAGATACCCGCTGGCTCCCGCCCACGACTGTGCCATCCTGGTGGATCGTCCCGCCCGCCACTGCTCTCTTGGCTAGTTAATAATTGGAGCTTGGACGGGGAAGATATCATTAGTCTGAGACATTTGAGAAGTGTAGCAAACTATTGGCTACTCTTATCGAGGTAGTGGAAGAATCTGACAGGAGATAGAAAGTTTGGTACTAACTTCGTAGGAAGATAATCACCATGTTCCGCGAACCGTTCCAACGGTAACCTGCTGTCATAATGCATGACGGGAGTTTATCTGGGCAGACGCGAGGAGCTGCTGCGTGAGAAGCAGGTCCGAGCAACTGATCAAGAACTCGAATCTGGATGAGACGAGCGTGGCACGAGTGACAGCCGTTGATCTGTATTTTGCTGGTCGAGAGGCTTGAGTCATCCCCATAAATTGATGGTATCCAGCTGACCGGTCCCAGTTCCTGAGACATAGTCCGCGAAAATTCTTGGGCAAATTCCCAGTGACTTGGTCCGTATGACCCAGCAGCCACGTCAATGGTATGTTGCAGGTCTTGACCGCTTTCATGTCTCGTTCACTACGCACAGTACAGACGTATCTGTATGTCGTGCACATAAGTCTAAATCAGGTAAGGCCGTCAGGGTTGAGGGGGCCAACTCCTCTGCCGAGCACTGACTGTCTTTTCCTCGCATTGGGGCAAAATCCTCGCATTGGTTATGCCTGCATCGTGTACGAATCGTGAGCCTCCCTCAACTTGGCAGCAATACAATGCAGCACAAACATTGGGCATATTCCCCTGCTAACATTTGGCGGCGGCGTTCCAAAAGAGGACAAATTTTAATTAATGGCAATACCTACAGTAATCTGCCATACTCGGGCGATACGGAAAATGATATCCTTCTCGGCCGTGAACCCTGGGTCGGCTCTTTAAATGTTTTCGGATAGTTTGGCAGGGTTGTTGATAGGGGTAAGCAATCAGCTTCAAGACCACACATACCTATCAAAGGATCAACTAGCTATGACCCTTACAAGGGTTGAGGAAAACAGTTTTGCATACTGTCGTGAGGGATCAGGGGGATCCAACTGAACGAGCTAAAAAGATGCATTTATTCCGACAAAGACCCTTGGTTATCCCGTGGCAGTAGTGACCAAAAGCTCGCTTTGCTCCGCTGTTCTGATACGAAGATTCTTGATAGATCCGAGGGCCTGAGTGTTTTCGGAGACAGTCCCGGGAAAGGCAAGATGCTCGTCAGGCATATCTATATGGTGTGATTCCATCCTGAGTATTTTCTAAAGCCTCATCTATCCGCTCACCACTGCATTATTCCTACAGCCGAAATACGCTGGCCGACTATCCGCAGAGTGCTGCATGAAGAGTGGGCGCTGGTCCAGAAGCCAGTTTTGCCCATTGGTCTGCAGTCTGCGGTGTACTGGATTGGATTGTAGCTGCATGCTGTAACGCTATGCATCCCCGAGTTTGAGTTCTTGGTGTCATGGTCTGATGACCCAATAGCCCGGAGCCCGCATTGCACAATTTTCGTCATAATAACCAGGTTCTTGAGCAGGGATGTCTACTTCAACCGCGTGGCGAGTAAGCGTCATCATTGACAGTTGCAGCAATACAACGGACTCTGTCAAGATCATGCAAACACCTACGAAAATATCGCTGAATGAAACAATTGTCCGTTCAAAACTGGATCCTCCTCGACTTCCTCAGGGGCGCTGCGGCCCATCCCGTCCCGCGGATCCGCTCCCCGCCGCCAGTATCGGGCTACTGGAGTTGAAGGAAGGGATTCAGGAACCACCCAGCACGGTCGGAACACTCTATCTCCAGCCGTCGTGTGCTATTCTCATGCCTTTCGATAGTAGTTCTATTAGAGTGCAAGATTGGCTCTGTGATCAGGGACCGTGCCCTGAACGTTTGTTGCTCGGAACGCTACCGGATGTTCCGTCGTTTCATTCTAAGTTGCATAGTGGCTTCACTTCTCTGGGACTGCTGAGCTGGCAACTGAGGAACCTTGAAGCTCCATTGTATCTCGGGAAATAGAGTCTCGGTTCGCGCAAGTCTCAGAGTCTCTGGACCGCAGAAATCGGGCCTTGGAGATGCTGTTCTCATGCAGGTCCCCGAAAGTCCCATGCAGCGGAAAGTTGATCCGAGTAGAAGCTCTGGCAGTCAAGTTGCAACGTTGCACTCTGCCAAAGTCTTGAAATTCCTGTTTATGCCTCACATAATGGTATGATGATATTGCATGCTTTACCTCGCCTCCTCACAACGTCGTTTGGATGGCTTCGAAACATGTGACAGCTCTTGAATATTCGGGGCAACCGAGACATACTGGACTCATTCATCTTGTTTACACCATAGTCCCAGAAGAATAGGAATAGCAAGTTATATCGGCCGCAAAATCGCAAATTCATCTGTTCTCATCTGCCGGATGAACCGGGGTTACACTAATACTGCGCCCGCGGAGTAAATGCTGCTAGTATCATAGGCATATTTTTCAAAGCCTATGGTGCGAATTCTAAACCAAACTTTAGTTCAGGTGAGTCTCCGGCTAGGGAAGGTGTTTGTTGGCTCGAAGTCAATCGGTACCCATCAGGTACTCGGGTATTCAAGAGTCAATTTCTTGGACCAAAGACACAAATGAGTTAGCTTTACATATTAGAAAAGCCTGATAGCATCCCCAGTCTGTAAGAAATAGCCGCCTGCCATGTACAAAGATTGAGGCTTTTATTTGGGTCTCGTGACATGGAGCGTGCCCTCTATGTTGGCATCACAACTTCATACAAGAGCATTATCTGCATAAAAACAAGATAAAACACACTACTCCGAGATATCTTGGAGATGTAAAATGGGACATGTTACTGTATAATCAGATCGTATAGACTTACCGCCTTTATGATGGCGAGTTTGGGGTGTTATTATGTTCTTTCATTTGTTATAATATGCAATCTTGGTAATGCCACCTAGCTCCTAGCAAAAACACACCCATGGAGCAAATACCGCAGAAGCAGCCACGAGGTCACTATATGTCACGTATTCATCCCCCAAAGGAATACATTTAGCAACTCGAAACACGGGGATGAGAAACATAGCCTAGGAAAACAACAAGTCCTGGTGTAGGCCATTCGACTGCCCATGAGCTCAATGAACTCCGAGGGGACGAATAGATATTGCTTTCTGCTACAAAATTGCCAATAGGGCTGGAGTTGAAGAGGGACGAGAAAGTGGGCGACGACTTGTGGGCAGTCGATATCTGTTCAGTCACCAGCATAATTAAGACCATTTTCAGGACAATCAATCGTGTATACATACACCATACTCCCCTGACAACCACCAACATTGGCTGGAAAGGGTATATAATCGATAAAGAGCAAACAATCAGTTATTTAAAGGCTAGGCCAGTGGATGAGATACGTTTCGTATCAACACATGGCATCGAATGTAAAGCTGTAAGCAACGAGCCACAATGCAGCAAATGCTCCAGATCAGATCACCATCTCTGTATCCCTTTCCCTTTACCAACGCCTTCAGTTTCCAGCGCTGGAAACTCCTCGTGGTTAACGCCTAATCCCGCATCAGACGGTGTTATTCCTTGCTCCTCCATGCTCAGCTTCAGAGCAAGTTCTAGGTCATAGTCCCTGGGCTCTGAATGGCTTGACGATGCTGCTTTGGAAGCTTCTGGCGATGCTGCTCCAGATGACCTGTTCTTCCTGCCGAGCTTGGGTTTGTATGTCATGGAAAACTCGTAATCCCCAGAACTTGCTGCCTGAGGAGACGTGGGGTTCTCATTGACACCTTCCATCAAAGAAAGCCGGATTGCCTGCTGAATCTGTTGTTCATAGTCGTCCTCGGCATGTGCTCCTCCAATGTTTTCCGTGGACGTAGATGGTGGAGTGATCAAGTCTGTGACACTTGGCTCAGGGGTGACGGTATCAACGGTAGTAGTCTCACTGAACGTCGAGGCAGTATCAAGGCTGGCATCGGCGGCGGAATCACTTGTTCTGCGTTGCTCCTCAAAGAGGAACGCTTCTTCAGAGACCATCTGAGCATACCGCAATGCTTCTTCTTCAGTTAGGTCGCCAAGCGCACCGACACCGAAGCGATTGTGCAGGCGATTCTGTTCTCTGGCCTTTTGTTCATTCTCTCTTCTGATCTCAGCCTCCTCAGCAGCGATAAAACCAATGACTGCTCCGCCTTGACGACGACTAGCTAGGCGGCCATGAACATCAGAGTGTCTGAGCCGACGCTTACGTCCCGAAGCGTGACTGGCAGAGCTGTATGCCCAGTATCTTAGAAAAGCACCGAATGAAACGACTCCACGAAGGACGGTTGGATCAGGGTCGAGATAAATCGCACCAACTGCAGAGTAGGTCGACTCGTCCAGAGTCGGGTTCATTGTTACCATGTGTCGAGGCACCCGACCGTTGGACCTGGCATTAAGAGTTCGAACTGGATCCAAAGTTGACGCCAAGGGATCCCATGCTTGCACCAGTCCGTCACTGCCACCGTGAACAACATACATGGCTGAGAGTGCCACGCAAGACACTTCCGGAGAGTCTGTCTGAATTTGACGCACCGGGTCGATACCTGCAGCCTTGCCATCTTCACGTGCGTTCCAGACGAGCACAGCGCCGTCGTTTGTTCCGATGGCAAACAAACGAGATCTGCGACCCGGTATCTCTGCCTCAGCCAAGTGAAGGGGATCTTCACTGAGTATTAGGGCTGCCGTGCTTGATTGGTCTATTGATGCACTAGTAACCACTGCATGACTTTGACCCTTCAGCGTCAATGAGCAGCTCTCCCACTCGTGAAGATGGGACATGGCTTCCAATGATGGACCTGAAGTAGATGTAATGGGTTGAGATGTCTTCTCCTCCAATGTCTCTGCCGCAGTGGTACCAAAAAGTGACGACTGAGCGCTGATCGACACATCAGGAGGCGTAGGAGCTAATATGACCGAAGACGATTGTGCATCTTGAGAAACTAGGGATCGAGTGTATCGCTCGACGTGTGCAGGGCGGCCTTCGGCGAGACCACAGTCTATTACAAATATGCTCTCGCCGGCGCCATTGCTGTCATCATTGGCGAAATCAACCTCCAGCTTGCGCTGCATATCCCATCCTTCGCAGACCCTTCGGAAGTGTGCAGGCTTTTGGAGCAAAAACTTCTCAATCTCTCGTGCTTCAGCAGCCAACTGACTCTTGCTCAGGTTCATGTAGTTGGAAGGAGATCTGGGTGAGTACGCGCCTTTGATAGCGTTCTTGTCCAGATCATCTGGTCGAGCAACACGTCGAGTGGAGTCCAAAAGATGCCAGTAAACCGAGCGTCCGGCAAACCAAGCATTTTTGGTTATATCTTCGCTCTTTGTTGGGTTTTGTGCAGTAGGTGTTTCAGTCAAATAGAATACCTCACCCAAAGCGTTGAGCGCAACGACCCATACCCTCGCTGAAGACTTGCGCCTCTGGCTATAATTGTCGTCAACCTTTATAGAGATGATTGGGACGCCAGGGCTAAGCACCCAGCGTGCAGTAACTTCTCCGGTTTGGTAACGTTGAGGTCGAGAGTCGTTTCCAAGGGCGTATGAAGTGACGACTCCAAGGGTAGAGCCGGTCATCATCCCAATCATTGATTGCGTATTTGTTGGCACATTCGCTGATTTAGCCAACCATACACTGCAGATTGCTTCAGACATTTCTGGGATCCTAGGAATATCGGAGTAGGTATCAACAACACCAGAGTCTGTACCAAGATATCGTCCACGGTCCTCGTTGGCAGGGCGGTAGTAAGGACGACCTCCAGGAAAGCCCTCACCAGCCAGGACACCATATGGTTGACTCACATCGAGGACATTAGGAGTAGCAGCAGGACCCTCCCCCAAACCGAAGGGAACAAGGTTTGGAAATACCTCTTCCAGTTGCATGGAGCTGAAGGGGTCAACAAATCCCCATTTTTCGATCCTCCCGTTGGTAGGGTCACTGACCGAAGCTACTCCGAGGTCCGCAGCTCCATGGATAGCCTTTGGTGGTTTTTTCCCATTTGTGAATACAGCGTGGATGTTCGTGATAGCCCATGGCAATTTGGAGTTGTAAGTTAACACAGCAGTGGTTTTCTTCCCTGTGCGAACAGATGCGCCAATGCCCCCAGAGGCAAAGGATGCACTTGGTTTGCCACGCGCCAAACTTCGGATCAAGCGTGTGCGTAGGAGGTATTCCTTCCTCCAAGATACTGATGGGGTGAGACGAGTGAAAAAACGAGACTCAGACTGTATCAGGTCATGCGAGCTGTAAGCCCATATGTCCACATTAGTCTTGACCTTGAGTGCTTCATGTCCTGGGAAGAACCGCAAGAAGGCCATTCGCCAAGCATGGGAACTGGTAATGAGAGCATTAAAGCGCTTCGAGACGAGAGCGATTGCGGCATGCGAGTCGGAATGAAGATGCGAAAAAACATGCGTCAAGATCTCTGGGAGGCCCAAGTTAGGATATCACAGAAAAATTTATTTACAAGGCATGGTATGACGCACCGTTTGGGAAATCTTCAAGTTGTACACCATTAGAAGGAGTTTCGGAGCGCTTGACAACCTTGAACCCCAATGCCTTCTTTGGAGTGGGCGGTGTCATTGCATTTTCATACTCAGAGATGCGCTGGCCAGGAGCAGAAGATCGAAGGGCCGAGCGATGTCCCAAACTCAGTCGACGTAGCTCCTCATTGAGTAAGTCGGTATCGACGTCATGGCCGGAGGCACGGCGGAGTGCCGGTGCAGAGCCCGGTTCAGCACCACTTGAGTCTTCGGAATAGACTTGGCGAAGGCCACGCAGGTTATGGTGAAGGGGGCCATGCTGGGAGAGAGAGATTTTAAATGGATTGTCTTGATGAATCAAAGGTTCTGGATTCTCGAGCGGCTCTTGTTGCATATAGCTGAAGGCTTGGAACTCGGGGAATAAGGGTATTGACCGTGCACAAAATATCTGCACAGTCTAGAACGCCGGGGCGATGGTGTTGAAGCAGTTGAGGAGTTTGTTTGTGCGCTGTTGAAGTTTGTCGTTGCGAAGGTGAGGGAAGGTGTCAAGATGATTATCGTTCAAAGAGGTAGTTTCCCTTTTTTGCCTCGCGGCGCGTCTGGTTTCCGACCTTGAACTTTGCCGATGATAAGCCGGCGTGAGACACCTGGGTACCTGATCTTAGCTTAGTAGGTAGGCTCAATCATGGTATTTGGATTGCAATATCAATACCTTGATGCGCCGGCCAATAGACGACCAATATAGCACAGTGTGATGAAGTGGTCCATGCTGTGAGAATTTGTTATAGAAATACAACTGTATTCTCTTTATATGTTGAATATTTCCTGATCTTTTAAAAACAGTTTTTTTTATGGATACTATTGGTATCCTAAGCTTAATAGATCAGGTACTGTGAGTATCAATATGTCGCCGACGAACCATCCGGAGTTTGCCTCCAGCATCGTCCTTGGTAATGTGTAGGTAGTCAGAATTTATTACAACACAAACGGAAATTTGCTCATCAGTGTAAGTTAGACGTTATAAACCATCCGTATCAAACTAAATCGTGGTAAGTCCCTGGCTTGACTCCTAATCAACAGTATGTATAATCCAATCACAATAAAGTCCAGATTTGCAGTACCAACCCTTTGAACCCGGACTTTTGTCTGGCCGAGCCAGTGGAATGTTTCCCTTAGTAATGTTACGTAGGCATGCCTGATTGTGATCAAGCGATATAATATCTGAAAAGAGAGCAAGACCGAATTAGGCTTCGAGTTCAACAGGATTGTGCCCACTGTAGCCACTTTCATGTACTAGGTGAACAATCGATTCTAGCACCAATCTTCGCTAACAACTTTGCTAACAAAATAGCTGTTGCACGACGATCTGTTACCAAAGCAAGCAGACTATTTTTCTAGGACTGCCAATGCCTGATCGGTCAATTGAGTTGTTGGTCTTGTTAGAAAGCTTCTTTCCACATACAATCCCCACCAGATCCGAGTTCCCACCAGTTTTTATGTACGCACATGTTAAAGAATATATCGAGAAAATGCGAAATACCCAAACAGAAACTCGCTAAGGAGACTTCATGCAAAGCTGGTCATATTGTACCGCTGCTTATATACGTCACGCAAAAAGAACCGGCTGCACGGAGTAGTCCCATGCAATACGATCACTGCAAAGTAGCGTCAAGGTACACTCGTGTAAGAAGCGACTATTGAACTAATTAAAAGGAAGAAGCCAGGCCTTAGATAGGCAGGCTAGAAATCTAGGAGGTTCTATAGATTGCTTATAGGGCAATATGTATACCTAATGGATGTAGCAAACAGTAATTTAATGGAGACAATCAGCCTGCTTGACCAAACTACGCATAAAATAGCAACTTCGGATGTTCTGAGTGCTAAAGAGAGAGGACAGAATAAGGAATTTAGAAACCTGCATACAGTGGTACAAATCGACTTGTCCGAGATTCGCGGAATCAAAGTCTCGATCGACACTTCTTGGTCAGCAACGGCACTCATCAAAACAAGACACGATCTCTCCAGTGGATTTCTATAGCACCCAGTGAGAATTAGGACCAATATGTGCTCACTCACTCTTCAATCACCACTTACGATCATAAAGTCAATGCGAATCATCAATTGCAAGCTAACTGTACGTATATCGCGTTTCTCATTCATATTTCCAAGTTCCTTTCATACGACACAAGTTATATGTCTTATCATTAAAACCCAAATGCTAGAATGTCAATGTTTTCTCGAACACGGACCCTGAAGCGGTGAATTGTGTTGGATATCGGGTTCAAAACAGTATCCAAACGCCAAACGCTATGCATAACCCTGTTATTCCTGTTGCTAAACCTGGTCGTTGGGAAAGAGCGGTACTGTCATCGTCTTTCTTTTCTTTTCCATTCTCATTAGCATCATTGTTGCCAGTCCCCGTGGCTGCAGGGAATCTGCCAGATGCTGTCCCTCTTGCCTCGATTGTGGTTACAGTCGAAGCCCCAAAGGGATACTTTATTGTCATAGTGCCAATGGTGATACCACTGGGACCGATCGTGATGGTCTCCCCTCCATCCTCTTTTGTTGTGCTCTTGGCGCCAGGGCCGGCGGTGAAGGTCGTTTCGTCAATGACCACGTACGAAGGGTTGACTTTGGTGACTGTCGCTCCGCCAACAATCCGAAATTTGGTGTCGGCGACCTCAGCGTCAGACCCGCCTAGAGTTGTCCCATCAACAATAATACCTGCTGGCCCAACAGTGACAGTATCGTTGTCTATTGTTTCTGTTATTAGAGGGGCGCCAGTTCCGTATGTCAGAGTCGTAGAGTCAAAAACAAAGACGGACCTTCCAACTGCAGTGACCATTTCACCACCTTCAATGATCACATCTGTCTGGGGGGCCCCGACCCCATGATATGTAAGTGTTTCATCATAAACTACAACTCTGTCAGGCGCAATAGACACCTGTCGCTCTTCCATTACAGTAGTCGATCCAGCGACGGGAATTTGGAGCCTTGTGGTCGTACCCATTGAAGGAATTTTGAGCCTTGTGCCGCCCACAACGGCTTCTGTACCCGAAACAGTAACAGGCATCTTTCCAAGGGTCGCACTAGTAGGACTGACAACGGACACCACAGTACCTACAGGTTGCGGTTTTTTTATTGTTGCTCCCTCGCCAATCACTTCTGTTGGCCGAATTGTGAACGTTCCATAATCGACAGTAACTGTTGTTGTTTGATCTGCTTTGAGACTCGAAAAAGTCTTGTCATTGACAATGACTTCTTGACCTCTGGCAGTCACAAAAAACTTCCGAGGCGGCTCGGGCTCGGCGTCAGGCTGCGTTTGGGGTTGCGGTCCTCCGTGTGGCTGAACGTCCGGCTGAGGATCTGATGTTGGCCTTGGTTGGGGCTCTGCTGAAGGCCGCGGTTTCACGTTAGGCTGGGGTCCTGAATGAGGACTGGACTTGCCATGCCCCCCGGATGAGTCTGCGTGGTTCGCTTGGGAAGGCTCGGGTAGTTGTTTGTTGCTCATAGGTAAACCTCCTCCACCAGTCGGCCTGTTGAAATGCGGCGGCGGCTCTGTAGGAAATACAACTGCAGGGTTCTTATCCGTCGTTATGAATGTAACGGTCATTCGTGAACTTGACATAGTTAATCCTGGTACTCCAGGATTCGGGACAGCGGTCGGATTCGACCAAGTAGGAGGCTTTTCTGAAGTACAGGATTTCCCCCTCGAGCAACCTCGAGGAGGCTCCTTAGTTAATTCTGAACCTGGCAATGGCAGTGTTCCAGATGCTCCGGAACCCATAGTTGGGACAACCTTTGAGAAGCTTGGGCTTGGGGTCTCTGTCTCACAAAAGTTGGGAGTACTGATGGTTGGGTAAGGTGGCGTGTATTCACTACGGTTTCCAAAGAAAGTTATTGTTGACGTATACACAATGGAATACTCGGTAATGGGTTCGTTGTCCTGCAATGTCGTGCAAGGTATCAGTGACGTTGGTGCTATCAGCGTCACTGTACCCGACGTCCATGGTCCAGGTGGATATGTCCCATTTCCTTTCGAAGAGACCGAGGAAATCCACCCACAGGGAGTGTTGTAGCCAGAGCCGCATGTTTGTGTTTGCGCTTTGGTGTTGTTGGGTGCGGCTTGTGTAAAAGAATGTGCGAATCCTAGTTGTGGCCTCCTCTGAGCTGAAGCATGGAGATCGTTTTGTGTTCTTTCAGATGTTGCATCTCTATCATGATCCGAGGGATTGCCATTCGTTGGAGCAGTGGACTCAGGAAATGCTTGGAAGAAGCGTGAAGAAGAAGGCTCCAAGAAGGATTGGAGATGTGACAGTAAAGTAACCCGAGTACTCTTGTGTGAAATAGTCAAATCTTGGCTCAATTGCGAAGTTGTTGGGAGTCCTTGGACAGCATAGTCATAACTTGTCTCTGGTGGGACTGCCTCTACAACATCCGTAGAAAAGGCTTGGTTAGGAAAAGTGGAAGAGGAATCTTCCTGCACCATTGACGATGTCATCAATGATAAGCGGGTGTTACTGCCACTGCGGCCTGGGACAATTGCGATGGCCGTTTCATTGTGCGGAAAGCGCCTAGGGTTTGGCTGATTAGGTTCGGCTGGGGCTGATATTCGTTAGCCATAATTCATACTTATCACTGGAGCCCTTCTTCCAACTAGTATACACAATAATAAGAAACGCCAACAAATACAATTCGTAGACTCACCTCGAGGTAAAGCAATACCACTGACGCCGGGAAGCAGCGTTGCGACCAACAGAAGCCCAATAGCTTGCACCCTCATGTTGTCGATATAGCACAACACAGCATAGACTCTGTCTGCGCCGTGTTATATCATCTGTCGCCCCGATGGTTTTGAGCTCCTTTCATCTGCCATCCAAGCTCACCCAACCAAACTGAATAGGGCAGGCCGCTGAACGAGTGATTCGGCCGTGCCTGAAATTAGTCTCACATTGACTGCCTATGAATAGTTCTGCAACGCAGTGACCACAACGGTATTTCGACGATTTCAAAAGAAAAGGAAAATCGATCACAGGACACGATGCATGTCTGGGGAGGGGCTCAAATGTTAATGAACCAGCCTCCAGCCTCTAGCCTCTAACCAAGGCTCTAGCAATTGGCTCTAGTGCATAAGACAAGGGTTTACGTCGTCCAAGGCGCAAGTGCAGAGCGACCCAACCATGGATGTAAGTTCAGGTCAACTGGGGCTGCTACTGGACGCGCCCTTATTACCACCTTATACTAACTTAGGTACCTTATCCTCTGAGGGACTTCCTTTCCGGTGTTGTTTCATCAGTGGATTTCCATGACTCTGGCCTTCACCTACCCTCGCTAGACTCGCCAGAGGAGGTCAGAAAACCTCAGACGCCAATCGTAAGTGACAATAATGCTTCGACAGAATTCATGACATTTTAGTAGGCCTTTTGACTAGGTTATTTCTGCCCCTCAATTTAAGATCCGAAGTCTTTTGACCCCAGGGGCCTCGCCCTAGTTTCGGGGGGCTTTGGTGGCAGGATACACCAACAAGCCTTTCATCCATCCATAGCTGCACTGTGTCTAGTCTACTGCATGTCAGACATCCATCGAGAAGCCCCGGCTGCATGTGGCTGCTGCCCTCGTGCTATGCGAAAACTCCCTTGTCATACGTCCCTCGTCTGTGTTCGGCCTGGTCTAAAATTTGGCACTCCAGAGCACTCGATTCTCTTTGGCAGACCAGCACTTGATTTAGGGTTTTATTTCGCCTCTCGGATACATAAACGTGGCCTAAAAGCCCCGAAGAGCCAGCAATAATTTGCAGAAGTTTAACTCCATAATTAGTGTTACCACCTCTTCAATCCCGACCTTCCGGGAACAGTCGGTGGGAACGGTGGGACAACCAAAGTTACACAGGTCCCTCTGGTTACATCCAGCTGAACAGCCGACGACAGATATTCCATAGGTTTTCACATGGGACTTAAATTGTTCACAGACACACAGGGAGGAAGGAATTGGATGAATGACGAGCAAAACTTCAGTATTTGCAATTTTGAAATTCGAGCGGCATCAACACCTACAACCGTCATTTTCGGATTGGAATTTGAAGATCTTTTGCAGTCGGAAACTGCAACTGTGGAACCAGCTTTGCTTTGTTGACTGTGAATGCCAGGTTAAACGGCATTCATCCGCGTAGGTATTGTATTTTATCAACCGCCGCAATGAAGTCTACGAGACGAGTTTCTTACACAACATGATATTGATGGATCCACCAATACCGATTGATATCGTTCAAGCTGCAGCCAGGGTCTTACCCCTTGTACAACGCTTCCCAGCCACCGACCTACCCGCGCCAGGGTTTTACGCCGCTTTGTATAATAACTATGCTCGCCATGTCGGGCGAATCGAGGCCGTTTGTCGATAGGCTTGTAGAGGGAACATTTCTAGAACCATGAAAACACCAACATCTACGTTTTCTTTCCCCTTAGAGTGCTTTAGCATCACTTATTAATGATATAACTGAACAGCTCTGAGCAACGTAGAGCCATATGTGTTGTAAGAGCATCGTGGAACTCCACAGCGCTCATAGATCAAAATGGCGATCCAAAGTGGGACGACCGGCATTTGCCCGGACTAATAAGCCCTTCTTCATTATTGATGATTCGTTTTGTCAAGTTGGAAAGGGAACTACGTACTTGAGTCTCGAGATGATAAGGTTGTTCACACAGCCAATGACAACCAAACTACCCCTGTCACCATTTCGGAATGGCCTATTTAGCGAGCTTCAAGGAATACTCCGCGCTCTGCACCATAACTTTGGGGGCCAAGCGAAGCTAGAAAAGGCCAAAGCCATGTAGCGCTACTCTGTGGCTTTACTTTTCAACCAAAGGCCTCTGAGAAGGGCACAAGGCCATAACTCGTCCATCCTCAGTCGCCTCGACTTCGCTGCTCTCAACCTCCAGTTCCTTTGTCATCAATTCATTACTTTTACCTCTTATACGGCCTTGGCAGCTTCAACAAAGCGATTTTCGGTGTCAACATTGAGCGATAACAACCACCACCAGGAAGGATTTGGCTCCCTGTCGTTCCGCTGTTCTCAGTGTTACTGCGACCCTTGACTGGACATTTGGATCTTTGTTGGTTCACTTTGGTGTGAACAGCGGCTTTGAATGTGCCGCATTGCGATCACCCCTCCTCTATCGGCTCAATAACTCTCGCTGCATGTTTAATTCGAACCTAGTATGACCTTACTGGAGGAGGTCAACAACTGCAGACTTTCTCACATCTGTCTGCCAGACTCGAGATGTGGTCAATTATCCTTGGCACTTCCTTCATTCTGGCACGACTAGTCCAAGCCCGTGACCCGGGACCTGTTTTGTTGCCCACAGGTGGTTGGTAAGAACTCAATCTGTTTTGTTGCTATCTATTCTAATGTACGGGACAGGACTGGAAGTGATGGCAATTGGTCAACCATCTCATTCTCGCTTGGTTCGGATTCACAGCCCGTTGAGGTCCTGGTGAGCACGGCTCTCTCTGAATTTTGGGCTATTGGACCAGGAGGATGTCTGCCCAGTATGTTCCCATAAATTTAGCAATTCCTCATTTAAGCTTGATTTGTCCAACCAAAGTAGCCATTGGCCGCTTTCTATCCTGAACCTGTTATTAACACTCTGTCAGAGGAGCCTCACTGTATCGCCGCCCGTGGAGGCATCTATAACTCTCAAGAGTCTAGAGATTCGAGCCCTCTAGGCACATGGCAACTGGGCCTAAGTTATCTCGGTTACGATGGAAATGGCGACTACGGTCGTGATGTTATCAGCATGCAAAGCCCTGTCAGTGATGAGACGTATACTATGGACGGTGTGCTAATAGCGACCATAAACACAACCAACTACTTGAATGGGCTCTTCGGTTTGGGTATAACGCAGAGTAATTTTAATGGGACCGTGGCGGATTCACCATTGACTCAAGCAGTCGGGACGTATGGGTTAATTCCCAGTTACAGCTTCGGATATACAGCTGGGGCATACTACAGTATGCTTCCCTGCATGTGGCTTCTGTTCTCAAACTTACTAACATAAATAGGAAATGCACCCGCATCGCTGACTCTTGGAGGTGTCGAAACACCAAGATTTCAAAAGCATGATAATGTCTTCACATTAAGTCAGGAGGACAATTTGGAGCGCCCTATGGTCCGCGGTATCCAAATAACGCCCGCCGCAGGCCAAGATGCTCCTGCCTCTTGGGAATCCCAACAGCCTTTGCTCTCCCAATGGAACTCATCTTTCTTCGCCATGATCGATAGCAGTACTCCCTATCTGTGGCTTCCAGATGAGGTTTGCGACCAATTTGCTCAGTCTCTAAACTTAACTTACAACAGCACCTTTGAGCTTTATACTATCAGCGACAGCCAATATCGTGCTTATACCAATGACAAGACGTTCGACCTTACCTTTGTTCTCTCTAGCTTCGATGATAACAACGACTTTGGAAATCCTTATGATGTACCAGGTATTGTCAATATTACCATACCTTTGAGAGCCTTTGTGGGCTTACTGCAATACCCCTTCATGCCCGATGCCATTAAGTATGGCGACCCGGCGATTCCCTACTTTATGTTACGAAAGGCGAAAAATAGCGCCTCGTATATTCTTGGCCGTTCATTTTTACAGGAGTCCTACCTCATAACAAAGTACGACGAAGGCGTTTTTTCGATCCATCAAGCTCTTTTCCCAGACGAACCATCGACAAGCTCGGAATTGGATGCCATTGAGCAGTCTGATAACAGCCCCTATCCCCCACCGTATGCGGAGGATGAAGGTGGACTTTCAGACGGACAAGTAATTGGGATAGGAGTCGGGGTTGGACTGGGTGCCTTCTTCGTCTGTGCGGCAGTTTTGTTCGTGTGGTTGTACTTTCGACGAAAACGTAAACGAGCGACCAAGGACAACAACCAGTCAGCAGAGGGCCAGAACTCTACACCGGATGTTGGGTCGCGATCACCAAAGTCTCCTTTAGTTATATTGTTCTCAAAAATCCTCGGACGAAATAACTCGCCTCAGCAAGCAGGACATGACGCTCACGGTAGAGACAAGGTTGCTGAGGCTCCTGATACTCAAATTCACGAGATGTCAGCACCACTGCCCATAGCAGAACTTGATGGGGATGATCGTATGTCATGGAACGACGATACAGAGTTCGGGACCGACAGCTCCCATAACATGAGTGCATATGACATGGCCAGGAGAAAACTGGAAAAACAACTCCAGGGCCCAGTCCCAACCTATACACCCCCTGCTGATGGGACCGAAATACCCCCAGAGAAAGCGATATACCAGCCAAACCCAACAAATGGCCCGCCTGTGGCCCTACAGCTATCGCCATCTATGTCTATAACAAGAACACAACAAGGGGGCTCGACCACAAACTCAATACCACTACCCTCTCCCATGACTCCGGGCTTCGATGCCAATGGCCGTCCCATCGAGGCACCTTCTCCAGCCACCATGCCAGGATCACCAGCGAATGACAGCATTTCATTACCGAACTCGCCCCTTTCTCCGACTTCCGATCACCATACCATTAACTCGATGACAATCGGTGAATCTCATTCTCCATTGAGCTTCTCGGCCGAGCCACAACAGGGAGTAGTGCAACGGATGCCAATTGACCCATCGAAAGTTGTATTTCTTGGAGCACTGCCTAAAAACACCCGGTTCTCCCGCCACGACGCAACACAAGTTGTAACGAGTGAGGAATCTCGAGCCGCTGACGAGTCCTCACATCGCCTCGGCTCTGTGGATACTCTGGGGAGCAACTTTACTGTCGAGGAGGAAAGGCGGAGTGGAGAAGGATCAAGGTGTTTGGATCTCGGCACAATCGATTCATCTGTGAATGCTGTAATTGAACATTCTCAACAAAACCCCTTGACAGATCAGCCTGATACTTCACGAAGCCGAGAGCGCATCAATCCCGGCGAAGACTTGATTCATGTACCACAACCGGCTGAAAGACGATATAGCTGGGAGCAATAACCTGATTGATGTGCGCCTTATTTCACTACGGCTAGATTGTTAGGAAACTATTGCCTACTTTGATGAGAACATGAAAGGGAACAAAGTCTATGGTCTATCGAGATAGGTGGCGAACAGCGTGGTACCCATTTAACTTGAGGCAGCGTCTACGTATGACCACAATATCTTCTGGCTTAAACTGGTTCACAACCCAGTCAGTTGCGGCCTTTGCCTTTCAGTTTTGATGTTTTGCTGAATTTGCATGAGCGAGCGTAATGATTTGATATTTCAATGTTATATACTGAAGAGAACAACATTTCTTGATTTATCATCACACATGTGATAATACACCCCCCCCCCCCCCATCTCGGTGTGGTTCTGTTCCTATGTCAGCCCTGGGATGCGCCATCTGAACTTTCTATAATATTCTCCACTGACATCTTTATTATTGTTATTGTTTTTACCAGATTTCCTGCCACCATGTTAACGATGCCAGAACCTTCTTGCGCTCCTCTACATCTTTGACACCCTCTGAGAAGGGATCAAACACTGCTTTCTTAGCCGCGTCGGCCATCTTGGTTGAGCCACCGCAGACGCAGAATATTCCGTTGTCAAGAATCACCTCTTCGATCCTCTTGGCCTCTTCACGCAGTCTGTCCTGAACATATATCTTATTTCGTTGATCACGCGAAAATGCTAGAAAGATGTTGAGATGCCCATCACGCACGGTGGCATCAAGTTCTTGTTGGAAGAAATAGTCGGCCTCACGATTGCGGTTCCCGAAAAAGAGATTCATTGGCCCCGGCGAAGAGTTAGCGAGACGCTCGTGAATGAGGGCGCGTATCGGGGCGAGGCCTGTGCCTGTAGCGATGGCAACCAGAGGGCGTCGAGCATTGTGAGGGCCATGAATGGGCGACAGGACTGGCTTGCGGGTGACAGTGAGGGTGGAGTTCAAGGGGATGTTATCAAGGTATCGAGAGCAGAGACCCTCACGGGGCTTGCGGAGAACAGTTTTGTATTTAACCAAAGCGATCAGAAGCTCGACACGAGTCTTATTCTTGTCCGTCGGATGGTTTTGATGAACGCCACCATTAGCGATGCTAAAGTCACGACCCCGAATAATTGGAAAGATATCAAAGAGGCGCTCAGCTGGTAGTTTGACAGATGTGAACTCCTCCAGAACCTCGAGAATAGATCGCCTTGATCTAGTTGCATAGTCAAAATATTCATCCAGATACTCAGTCATGGTGAACTCGAGAAGCCGCTCTTTGTGATCTGGGTTGGTAGAGAAGTAGGACATGTTCTTAAGGAACGATCGTCGAGGGATGGCAGTGAAATCGATGTTATTCAGAAGAAGCTCTCTCAATGTGCACTTCTGGTCTGCATAGAGGTTGGTAGGAAGGGATTCGCACAGCGAGAGGTCAAGGCTCTTATCCGCCACGTCCTCCCAGCCCATGAGTGTGATTAGCTTCTGGGCATCTTCAGGAAAGTTCTTAGGGTAAATAGTGAGACAGTCTCCAGGAACACAACTTAATTTGTCTCCATCGCGGATGGGGATATCGAATGAAATGAGACGGACATCCTGCCAGTGCTTCTCTGGAGTGAGTCTGTCGTTTCCAACCAAAGTTGCTTTCCAACCACCGGGAATAGGAAGTGGTAAAGAGGGAGGGAGACTAGAATCCTCAAGAGATACATAGTCATTGCTTGTCGAAGTGTTATCGATGGAGTTCTTTATAGACCATTTAGCGGGAAGAATAACATCGTCAGGGATAGGCTCGCGTCCAGAAGGGGGAGGGTAGTTTTCGAGTAAATGGTTGTAAAGCCGTTCACTCCAACGCACAAAACTTCCATCAATGCTGTTCTCGAAATTAGTTTCCCCAATTTATGATTAAGGAAAACGAGAACCAACCCGTCTGGGAATTGCTCGTCTGCTTCAAACGGATCAATAAAAGTTGTAGCACCAAGTTGATCGAGACGTCTGTTGAGCTTGCGAGCTGCCCAATTAAACCTGTATCGTGTAAGCCAAGGTGGTGCATCGGACATTCTGGGTAACCAACTTGACATAAGTACTATCACCTAGGCCAAAAGTTGTATACTTGACTGAAGCTAAACACCCGGGAGGTAATTTCTTGCGGAGGAGTCTTTTCCAAAAGATCAGTGAGTTATGAGGCATATCTCCTTGGCCAGTAGTCGATATGACAAATAATACGAAGTCAGGCTGCAGAAGTGCACTCTGATTGAAGGAGTCAGTGGCGGTTATGGAAAGGGAGTTACACGGCCTACTAAATCTATTGCGTCGAGTTCTTCAACCCGACTCTCAAAATGCAATCTTTGACATATTCGCCCTAACTCTTCTGCCATGTCCTGAGCATTGCCCGTCTCTGACCCGTAGAGAACGAGAACGTTCCGCCTGTGAGAAGCCATAATGAGTGACCAACAGATGTGCCAAGATGATTACAGGTCAAAGAATGAGGTAAGAGTACAGGAAAATTAGGGTTCAGTCTCGCTGACTGAGGTTGTTTAGTGGGATGCTTTGCGTCGAGGTTAGCGCGGGTTAGCGGATGCCGATGGCGGGGCCAGGAATCTGTGCTGCGCTTCGGGATCTTATCAATCTGGCGATTAATTGATGGGGACAATTTTAAGAACCATGTTTGTCTGGTATGGGATGAACATACGGCTACACAAAGCGCTTGCCAGGTGTAGTCATGCTCGACAGAAATGGTTTGGTTTATTACTCTTTTGTTTGTCACCGAACCTGCCTACTGATAGGTGTAAATGTTCAATTGTGTATGCCTTCCATCACTGATCTTCAATAGCCCTTTTGGTTGAATTGCTATCCAATGGGTTCCAAACAAGTTCGATCAGTGCTCCTGATAAAAATCAATGGAAATCCATATCAGCCAAGGCCAATATCCTTTGTTAATGACTGGCCGCGTGCCTCAACCATAGGGAACATTTCCGGAACAGTTCTCATATGCAAACGCATTGACAACAGCGAGTTCTAGAAGAAGAAGATGTGGAGCAAGGAGCTGGACTTGGCTTTCGGGGACTTGAGAAACCCAATCCTAATCCTAGCCTGTAGTGCAGCATTGGATCCGAGCTGCCGGGCATGGCAGGACTGAGCATGGTGGGCGTGTGCTATGCTATAGACATGGATGTAAGAATAGAATAGGTAGCTCACCTCTCCTCGTTAATTATTGGTGGGAGCTGGCATTGATCGATGTTGCCCTGGTCGTTTGGCTCCCACGATGTAAAAGGGGCTTGCAAAGGGGTGAATCGACCTGGTCAGGGGGACTCTTTCACATATGGAACTCGATAAGTTGCTTGTCTTTGAAATTATCTAGGATATGCAATTTCGGCCATCTAGCCAACCAAGCAATTTCGTGAGCCTCCCTAATGCTACAATTATCAGGCATTTCTAAAAATGTTTATCTGGCTAACTTGGTCCTAAGTAGTAAGGAGATGAGGTTTTCAAGAGAATGCAGAAATTTCCAGGCCATGGTATTCATCAGATAGTTGTAAACCGCAGATATCTAGGCACCATACCTATGATAGCCCCGAAAATTATCACAGATATGTACCTAGCCAGTAGATCCCATACACACACTCCGTTGAGCTGATGTCACCAGTTCTTGAGCCGCCAGAGTGAAACTGTGAGTTCAGACTAAGACCTACGAATGAATCTGTGAACCATATGGCACTCGATAAATATCACCTTCTAATTCATCCACTTTATTGATCACTCTGAACAAGATTCAATCCAGACCTCATTCACCCCAGGTTTACGGATATGCTAATTCGATGATGTCGTGATGGCTCATAAAGCTACGCCGCTAACAGGCTAGTGGACACCCCACTGTTCTTGACCGTGATATTGATTTCGTGGATATCAACATGAGCGGTCAGCCAAACGGAAAGATGCATTCTCTGAATATGACTTCAATTTTCACCTCGTGATTATTTTCTTTAAGGTAGTCTTCGAAGATCGTGGTATTTCATGTCCAGTATGATAATGACTTATCTAGAGCCTGCATGTGGCTCAACTCAAACAAACTCAACCTTTAATGTTTAATTCGAACCCAAGATTACCAACGGAGCATCACCGCATCACTTTAACTACACCGATACTATACATACGGAGTGACGCACATGCTTCTTGGCCCGCAGCACCCACACGTCAGGCCCTAACATGAACCTACTTCACCGGCACAATTCATACATTGCGTGGATGTGTAAAATCCGTGAACAGTACCTTCAAACGGGAGCGCCTTCTCTCTTCTTGCTCTTGCCGAGCTCGTTCATCTAGAACATTCAAACGGCCGCCTTCCTTATCCCATGGTAAGTACCAAGCGTTTGATACAGGCTCTGGAAACAACTCCCCCGACCGAAAGCGGTCTCCCAGCTGTCCAGGATCTGTAGCCACTGAAGCGGGATAGAACCCACAAAACCGAGGCTCTCTCTAAAGTTATCAGGTACTGAATACCGCCTTCGGAGTGGATGATACATGGGCTTCTGGGCTTCAACGTGGAGTTCTTGCCGCCAACTGCATCTGTTTCTCGTACCTTCCTTCGTGACCTGTACTAAGCTTCCCTCCGCTCTTTGCGCCTTCCGTTCCCACCAGCCCTGGCCACTTTCCACTTTCCACGACTCCTCACCTGCCCACACCCCTGACAACACACCCCTTCATCCTTCCCTCTGTGCTCTGTGCCCCCCCCAAGCCCAAAGGCCAGAAAAATATTTCAGATTCCGCTACCACTCCTATCACTTTCTCCCTTTCTCTTCTCCATCACAACATCAAACACCTGTGTCTCCGCGCAACGCACCGTCGTCTGTCTAATCTCAACCTCGTTTCTAGGGCACGAAGCTACCCTGATCAAACTCCTCCTTATTGCATCAGAGTTCAACCTGTTCAACTCGTAGTCATCGTTTTCGAACGCTCCTCCACCACAGGTCCCAAGTTCGAACGTCATAACCAACCTAATCACCAACCTCATCCACCTACCGCCATCATGTCTGCCGCCAACACCACCAACACCAACATGGATGCTGCCGTTAATGACGTCGCAAACACTCTGAGCAATACCTCACTCAACAACAAGCCTGCCGATGACAAGACGGCCGCCAACGAGGCCGCCTCGGCCAGCGCTGCTGAGGGCCGTCGTCTCTATATTGGCAACCTGGCCTATGCGACAACTGAGGGGGAGTTGAAGGACTTCTTCAAGAGCTATCTTGTGTAAGTTCTATCTTCTCTTCATTATTTCTCTCCATCTAGCTTCTTTTTATCTTGACGCCGCCTTCGGGGTTTCATGCGATCAACGGCCAACTGGAGACACGTGTCTTCGCCATCGCCATGAGCTCCTTCCCCAGATATCATATGACGACAAGTGCTAGGCAGGCACACGCGATGTCCCTTCCCATAAACAAGTCATGATTTGACACTGAATTGGGTGGATACGCAGGCTGTCTGGTGTGACTCAGCATACAAGCTTTTTTGGCATTGACTTATTATCATCACTACTCATGAAGGCACCTTAACAAGTACTGACCTTGCCACTAGCGAGTCGGTCTCAATCCCTAAGAACCCCCGCACCGACCGCCCTGTCGGCTACGCCTTTGTCGACCTTTCCACTCCCACAGAGGCTGAGCGTGCCATCGAGGAGCTTTCTGGCAAGGAGATCCTTGAGCGCAAGGTCTCTGTCCAGCTCGCTCGCAAGCCTGAACCTGCTGGCGAGAAGTCAGAGGGTGCTAACGGTGAGGGTTCTGGTGCTGAGGGCTCTCGTCGTCGTGCTTCGGGTCGTGGCCGCGGTCGTGGCCGTGGTCGTGGAGGCCGCACTGCCCGCGCTGGCCGTGTGAGTCATATTTCAGTTTTATTACCTGTGAATTCTGTACTGACTAAATCACAGGAGGGTGCTGAGAAGAAGGAAGGAGAGGCTACTGAGGCTGTGGCCGCTAACGATGACGCTGCCCCTGCAGCCGCGGCTCCTGCTACCGCTGAGGTTTTACCATTGACCGACATCACAAACAAGATCAACACTGACGTGAACACCAAGACTAAGACTCAAGCTCGCCCCCAGCGTGAGCGCCGCGAGAGGGGCCCGCCCGCTGATGGAATTCCTTCCAAAACCAAGGTCATGGTTGCCAACTTGCCTTACGACCTGACCGAGGACAAGGTAAAGCTCACAATCTTACCCTTCGTTACAGCTTGCTGACACTGGAGCAGCTTATTGAGCTTTTTAAGGCTTATGAGCCTTCTTCCGCCAAAATTGCTCTCCGACCCATTCCCCGATTCATGATCAAGAAACTTCAGGCTCGTGGTGAGGCCCGCAAGGGTCGTGGCTTTGGTTTTGTTACCCTGGCATCTGAGGAGCTCCAGCAGAAGGCTGTTAACGAGATGAACGGAAAGGAGATTGAGGGCCGTGAGATTGCCGTCAAGGTTGCTATTGACAGTCCTGACAAGACCGATGAGGAGCAGCATGAGGGTGAAGCTACCAACGGCCAGAAGGATGCTGCCCCTGCTACTGAGGCTACTCCCGCTTCCACTGCCGCCCCCGCTGCTGGTGCTGAGATCGCTGCCGCTCCTGCTGCTGCCAAGACCGAGGCTGCGCCTGCCTCTGCCACACCCGCTACTACTGCCTAAGTCATGACTTGGCACGACTTTCACGGGCATGAATGCATTATTATGCCACGATGATAACACTTACGATTTGGTACGCGATTTCCACGAATTTCTCTTATGGTAGATTCTCGCTACAACGATGAAAAGAAAGAAGGAAGTATACGATCTTGCCTGGGATCTGGGTGGGGGTAAGCAAGAGCCATATGGGCTCTGGATCTCGGGTGGTGTTTACTTATCAGTCTTTATCACTTTTCTCATCAAACACTTAATATTCCATGATCGGGACACAAAAAAGTTCACAGGCCCTCTGTTATCTTGTATTTGTATCATCTTTTCTCCGTCACCCTTCTGCGGGTTGTACACTAGTTTGCACCGGAGGCGGCTGGGGGGAGAGAAAAGTTTAGCGGTATTATAAAGGGCGTTTTGATGCAGCTATAATTGCTCTATGTGAATGACTTTTCTCGGATGTCTATCATTGTACTCGGGAAAGTAAAGCTTACTCGATTCGTCATGATGATTCGTGTTTAGCAAATGCCAATGAGCGAGTAAGTTGATGGTAGAGTTTATCTTCAGGATTGCGGAGATATAGGAGGGCGTCATCGTTTTAATTCTAATGAGGTAACAGGATAATGGCACATATCAATTCACCTACTACGTCAAGGCTGTCTTTACAATTTAACTGCGCAAGAGTATGGGTTGAAGACAAAGATCTTTGTAAGAGCCTGCATATCTCAAAAGGTTAAGAGCTTAATCAAACATGACACTCGATGGTCAATAGCTCACGTGGGTAAAGTGGATGTAATGGGGTCTAGAACTGGTGTTTAATGTTGTCCTGATGAATAAAAATGCCCCGCCAACCTTTTAGCCCCTTAAAATGGGAGCGGTTGGGGGGACTTGATAGTTGGTAAGAAGTGGGAGAGCTAAGTCCATGTTCCAGTGCATCGACGAACTGAGCACTGGGCGCTGAGTGGTGTAAATACAGATTGAACAGGGCATGGATGGATCCAGTCAGTACCTTGAGGTACCTAGGTACCTTATGGAAAGTGACCACTAGCGGCCTGAGAGGTCTCCCTTGGTTTCTGTTTCCATTTTCAGGTGTTTCCAACTTATCATAAGGATTGCACTTTATTGTCCTGTGCTTGCGAACACAATTTAACATATACTTGACACTCAAAGATCTCGTGCAAACACTGACTTCACCATGGCATCCAAGGGCATGTGGGAGGTCGATCCTGAGACGCGGTCCAAGGTTCGTCTATCATTTATCCCCTTTCCAATTCATCTAGTCACTCAGCCTTTCTGCCCTTTGCGATGCGCTCATGCATGCTGACACCGATTCTGTCAATAGCTCGCTACTCTCCAAAAGGAATCAAAAAATAACCTCTGCTGCGATTGCAATGCGCCATCTCCCCAATGGGCGTCTCCCAAGTTTGGCATCTTCATCTGCCTTTCGTGTGCTGGTGTGCATCGAGGTCTTGGAGTACACATCTCCTTCGTCAGGAGTATTTCTATGGACGCCTTCAAGTCAAGCGAGATCGAGCGAATGCGACTGGGTGGTAATGAGGGCTGGAGGAGTTTTTTTGAAGAGCATGAGCAAACTAAGATGATGGGCATCACATGGGAGGACTCGACTATTGCAGAACGATACAGTGGTGAAGTCGGTGAGGAATGGAAGGAGAGACTGAGCTGCAAGGTCGAGGGCCGCGAGTATGTCCCTGGTGCGAAAAAGCCAGTCTCTGCGCCTACCAAGCCCACATCGCGAACAGGAACTCCTATGAGCGGTAGTACGCGTCGTAACGAGAGTCCTGCAGCGGCGTCTGGAGGCAAGGTCAAAGTAGACGACCAGTACTTCTCAAAGCTTGGAGCTGATAACGCTGCACGGCCAGACCATCTACCGCCCAGCCAAGGAGGAAAATACTCTGGATTCGGAAGCACTCCTACTCCCAGTTCTTCAGACAACGACCTCAGCTTCGGCGATATACAAAAGGACGCCGTAGCGACTCTGACCAGGGGATTTGGTTGGTTCACATCAACAGTCTCAAAGACTGCCAAGACTGTCAACGATGGTTATATTCAGCCGACCGCGAAGCAGGTATGCGACATGTTTTCTCCCGCTATTCTATTGTAGAGTCTTATTTAACATATGTACAGTTTGCCGAAGGTGACTTCGCTAAGCAGGCTCAACTGACCGCTTCCGCATTTGCCAAACAGGCCCAAGCAGCAGGCAAGAATGCGCAGGAGGGCTTTACCAGATTTGTGGAAGGTCCTGATAATCAAAGAAGACGAGAAGCCCCCTTGGATGAGAGCAAGAAGAGCTTTTGGGATGAGTTCTCAA
The DNA here is from genome assembly GCA_002980475.2 of Fusarium beomiforme. Classification (NCBI taxonomy): domain Eukaryota; kingdom Fungi; phylum Ascomycota; class Sordariomycetes; order Hypocreales; family Nectriaceae; genus Fusarium; species Fusarium beomiforme. Next base: position 25,807 of record PVQB02000046.1, on the reverse strand, counting down.
ACTTGGCTGATCAAAGACAACCTGCTAATAACTCGATCGGTACAAGTGCTATGGGAATGGGCAAGAAGAGCACGACAGCTCCTCCACCAAAGAAGCAGGATGATGCATGGGATGATTGGTGAGCGGAAGTGTGCTCTCAGTGATTTCGGACGGCGATTTGTTGGTAATGTAAGGTAGTTGGAGCATTGGAGTATAGGCGTGCCTCTTAATTGAACCAGTCTCTTTACAAAAAGCTCGACTTTCTCTCGGGTTACTTGAGTGTACGAACAGAATTGCCAGTAAATGCTTGCCGTTTCCAAAGCCGAACTACCTGAATAGTCACCCGGACAAATTCTTGTAGTCCCAATCCGTTGTGGCACTTGGCCGAGCAGTCGCTGCTGGCACACGGCTCGACTCTAAGCATCAGGCTTACGGCATTGATTGACACCACTGCCTGCTCTTCTCTGTTATTTGGACTGATGGCCAGGGGCTCGAGAACGAAAACAATAGGGGTCCGTTGTGCAAATCCTGCCGTTACGGTCAAAGTAAACGGCTCCAGAGGCGTCAGGATAAATGTCAAGCTAGGTAGGGGCAAGCTCGTGATTCTTTATGTCTAAGATGTAAGCTCCCGCATAAATCAGAATCCATGTCTGTTCGTTACGAAAGAAGTTCTAGCAGTCCCTTCTGGGTCGAGTACTGACTCTCTTGTCGATTGTTTGAGGCTACCTTTAGTTCTGCGGTTCCAACATGTCTTCTCATGGTATATAACTGACTTATAGTACTCCCATAAAGTATAACTAGCCATCGAATGACTATTATATCGGCTTTGGCACCAAAGGCCCGCATAGCAAGTAAGAAGTAGGCAACAGGAGCTTGCAACTGACCGCGTTGCTGACATGCTTGCATAAAGGAGCCCTATGACCGCGAGATTTCATTTTCACGAAGGACACTAATGTCCGCTGTGGACTGGCGTCTTCAAAGCCGCTGATGCTGGCCTATTGATCCATGAAGGGCGACAAGATTGTCGGCTCAGGTAGGTATGCATCTGCACCCGCTTGCAGGACACACGCAGTCTAATACACTCGATAGCTCTCCTTTACCCAAGTATACTTACTTGATTATCTTCAATGAGTAGCTTCCCTTCGACAAGGCGCTGTGCGAGGTCGATATACGGGACTCCATAACCTTTGCCAAGGCACTGCGGCAGCTCGACCTGCTCACCGACAAGGAGCTCGGCGAGATCACCACAGGCCTCGAGGCTGTTGAGGGGGATTGGGCTGACGGTAAATTTACCATCCATTCTGCTGTTGATGAGGACATCCACACGGTCAACGAGCGTCGCCTAGCGAAGCTCATTGGCCCTACCATTGCTGGCAAGCTTCACACAGGCCGTTCCCGAAACGAACAAATCGCCACGGACCTGCGCCTTTGGGTGCGAGCCCAGCTCGACGACCTATCCGAACAACTCCGTGCTGCCCTGGCCGTTTGTGCTGCTCGCGCTAAGACAGAGATCGATGTATTGATGCCTGGCTACACTCACTTCCAACGCGCGCAGCCCATCCGCTTTTCACACTGGTTGCTCTCCCACGCCACCTACCTTATGGGTGATCTGCAACGGCTTCGCAGCGTCCGTGACCGCGCCAACTACTGTCCCCTCGGTGTTGGCGCCCTGGCGGGGAACCCCTTTGGTATTAACCGCACCTTTCTCGACAAGGACCTAGGCTTCTCCTCCGTCCACCTTAACAGCTTAGCAGCGGTCGCGGATCGTGACATCGTTGCTGAGATCCTGCAGTGGTCGAGCCTGCCGATGGTACACCTTAGCCACCTTAGCGAAGACCTGATTACCTATTCAACTGCTGAGTTCAGTTTCATTCAGATTGCCAACGCCTGCAGCACCGGGAGTAGCTTGATGCAACAGAAGAACCCCGATAGCCTTGAGTAATGCAAGATGTCCCTTATCCATCGTATCAAGCAGGCTAAAATTTTATTACAGATTCATCCGGGGAAATGCTGGCAGGGTCATGGGACAGGTCTGTCACTTTTTGGCTCCGACTCATAGATATGACAGCGCTGTGCCCCGAGCTCACTGACTATTAACAGGCATCAGGTTTTCTTTCCACCCTGAAGAGCCTTCCGACGGCGTATAACAAAGATCTCCAAGAGTTAGTGGAGCACGTCCTCGACTGCGTCAAAACTGTTTCTCACTGCCTTCAAATCACCGCCGGCGTCCTGGGCACGATGCAGATCGACTCTGAGAAGATGCAGAAAGCCCTAACGGCTGACATGCTCGCCACCGATGTCGCCGACTATCTAGTCGTAAAAGGCGTGACCTTTCGGCAGACACACCATATTGCTGGCGCCATTGTCCGCAAGGCAAAGGCGAAGGGCGTCTCCATCGCCGAACTATAGCTGCCAGACCTGAAAAAGATCTCTTCCCAGTTCGAGGCTGACATTGTTGACGTCTTCGACTTCAAGAGGAGCGTCGAGAGGAGATCCGTCCAGGGGGGCACAAGCCGGAGCTCGGCACTAGGTCAAATATCCACCATTGAGGCTTATCTTTCCAGGGATTGAATCTGCCACTAGGCATGACCTAGAAAATCAAGTTGATTTGTCGGTCGTGTCTGGCCAATGGCACAAATAAAATAGTACGTCATGAAAGAGCCAGAGGATCATCTGGAGAATAAATGTGGAATGAACACAAAAGTACTATATCTTGTGAATTTAGTCATTGCTCTAGCAATCCCTCTTAGCTGGGCTTAACTCATGAACCTGATCTGCGTATGCTGCCTAGATAATCAACCTCTACTTACACATCAACCGTTTCCCATGTTGGAAGGATAAAGGGAGCTTGATCCGGTGGAAACTGTGAATCTATAGAGCGCCGTCCTGCTTCGTCTCAGGAGCTGCTATAACCGCTTACTCGATGCCCATGCCCTCCAGTCAAACCGTCTAGTCGTATGCCTAGAAGGCGCTGGGCTATTTGGCGCCTGTCAATTCGTGTTACCATGGTAGGTAGACATAGCTACATCTGTGAGAGCTTTATCTCAGCTAAGGGTAGTTCACTTCGAGTGCGTTTTCTTAGCGGAGCGTCGATTTGACGAATTGATTGACTGGCTGGTATAAGGATGTAGTGAGAAAACCGACCCTAGTAATGATTGTGGGGTGTTTACGTATTCTAACGGTGCGGCCCGAGCCTTGTTAGTAGCTTAATATGAGAACCCCGCTGCAAGACAACAAAGCATCAAGTCATTGATGAGATCAATCGTTGATGTTTCACAGTTTATTATATCTACCTTGCCCTCACTGAAGAATTTTAGACGCATACAAGAGCTTTTTTCTCCCGTAGACGCCCCCAATAGTCACGCCCGACAACTCTTGCCCCCCGAATCTGTTTTTGATGGCATGAGGTGTTATTGCTTTACATTGAACAGAGGAGATCAGAGCTTGAGCCAAGCATCCAACCTTGCTTTAGGCCACTTCCCACGTGCATTTTGCTCGCGTGGATCTCGATACTGTGCCCCAGGTTCCCATTACCATGGATGTGGGTCACTTTGCCTCAGCGCTATGCAAGCTGCAGGGCGGGGCGATCTTGGAGTGATATGGAATGCCAACCACATCGACCCAGTATCACCAAGGAATCCTATACCGTCTTCAACTAGAAGCAGCAAAATAACACACAAAACAAGTCACCATTCTAAGCACCATGGCATAAAGAATCCAAGTCTCATCCCCGGCCTATTTGCTCCCGTTCCACCCGCTGGCCATTATCATCTGGATCGAAGTTGGCAGCACTGGATCAGCTGGCCTATGCTCTTCTGGATTAAACATCCCGGCGAACTCAGGCTGCGCAGCGATCTCCTATATAAAAGCCCATTTTTGCTTAGAGCCACTCTCTCCGAAGACATCCCATCCTGTGTCAACGATAGTAACGCTTGATAGAGAGTTGACCCGCAGAAACACTCCATCTACCGCAGGGCGGGAAGATGCTGCGTCTTGAAGCAATAGCCAGTCTCACAAACAAACAGAATTCCAGCAACCTCGGTGGATGTGCCGGAAAGCGTCGAGGCAGCTGGCGATATCCTCGGAAGTGTCCCAGTTATTCTTGTCAGTAGCGGCAAAGCCAACTGTTTCCACGAAAATAGATTGCTTGTCATTGATAAGCGAATGTCGGACATGGTATTGCTGGGTGCTTGCAAGCTTTCATGCTGATAAAAAAACAAGATAAAAAAAAATGCTAGTAGGATCTAATAAAGAGAGTAGAAAGGAATAAGGTATAAAGAGATCATCCAACTGTACGTGTTGGCCAACAGAGCTGTCACGGCCTGTGATTTGCTGAAGGGGGGCCAATTTTCCTATCCCAGCTTGCCCAACAACAAAAATGATCTTCGCTCTTAGTAGACCAGTGGCACTAGTTGAATCAACCGCAAAACTAAAATGAGATTTCCGGCATATTTTTGACGCGGAGGACAAAATTAGCTTACTACTTTTTGAGACAGAAGATCACAGCGCTGGAGGCTGCTTCTCTTGACTTATCTACTAGCTTCTTCAGGATAATAACTTGGACGTAATCCACCTCAGAAAACTGCTCCATCGGTATCGTCTTAAACAGAGGTCGTGTTTCGGGTGGTGGTAGGGGAAGACGACAAGGATGATACCTCAATGACCCTAAGGATCAGAAAGCAGGAGTGGGAACCTGGTAGATAGTGACTGAACAGCATTACGCTGCGTGCTAGCTTTCTGTCCCGGGGCTGCTACGTATGTTACCAGAGTACGGAGCGAATCGTGCAGAGACCAAGCATTAGGAAGAGGCATGAGGCGGGTGTAAGTTTTCGTAAGACAGAGTTAAGTTGGCTGTCAGATGGAGAACAAGAGAAGGACACTTTGGACCTGAGTTAGAGCAAAATGTTGACTTTGAAATGACAAGAAATGAACCGGGTTTTCCTTAGAATTCACTAGGTATTTGTAAGCAGAGAGTCCCCTTCTCTTGTCTTCAGATATCTTTGGATTTTAAGACCTGTTTAGTAGAAGTACTAATGCGAGGGCACATCCGTGACCATTTATTCAACCCAGGGGAGAGCGCCCCCCCCCGCCCCCTGCGTCTTGTTGTACAGTTATATGTGCCTGACCAGCTGTATACTGCTGAACAGTGGACAAAACATGCATACTCAGGCAACTGTATCAGTGTCGGCTGTTTTATTGGCTACAAAAGCATTTAACTGCCAATGAAGTTTGCGTAACCCTCACTGCTGGTCTTGTAGAACTCTGGCATTGCAGCTTCTGATATCTAGGCCAACTATTAGGCTCAGATTTCCGTGATGCCAACTGTGAATACTGATAGTTGCTCACTACTTATTATTCCACAGCGTACTTGAGGTCATGAGCCTTTAGTAGTAGCTACAGTGATGAGTAGCCAAAGTCTCCAGTCTTCAGAGCGCTCTGCGCATTGACATATTATTTCTTCTTGTCATCTGCATACTTCCCCTTTTGAACATAAAATAATGTTCAACTAGGAATGAAACATTGACGATGTCACATCCTATTCCCGTAATTCAATCTACACTCCGATTGGTGCTTCGAAATCGACAGCACTGTCCACAGCTCAGGGTAGGGAGTGACGAACATCATACTTCTCTTGCTCTTTAAGACTGCCTTCTAGAAAATATGGGGTCAGAAAAGGAAACCATCTAACGGCTCTATAGGAAGTTTTCGTTGAGAGTTGTTATTGACATCATGTGGAGTGTCTACCAAGTCGACAACCAGTATGTTTCCCTCGTGTATCTATATAAATACATCGTTTTTTTTATATAGAGGCAGCGTATCGTGCTATCACAAAGTCGTCAAAGGAGTTACAAAGGTAAACAGGAGAAGTCAACCTCGTTCACAGGCTCGACCTTGACGAGCCCTTTATGTCAACTTTGGCGTTCGACATCTGAATCCCGCTCCTATATCCCCCGAACCCGGCAAGTCGTTTATACCAAGAATACCTGCTGAAAAATGTTGATAGACCCGGATATCGCTTGTTTGGCCCTGGCAGCCATGGTCAGTCAGCAACTGCTGCGCAATCGCTTAGCAAGAATATCGCCCAGGCTGGGAACACGGGCATCGATAACTAGCATCACACCACTGTTACAGCGCCTCTGTTTTCGCTAAAGGAGGTATGGTGGGAGAGGTTAAGGCGTATCTGCAGTGCATGGTCCAAGAATTCAGTATACCAAGCGTCTCCAACAATGCGAACGATATTGATAAGCTATGGTAAATTCTGTTTCAGCTCTGGTGCCTTGAAAAATGCTGCTCATAGCTTGACCCGTTTCAGACAGTGCTTAGAGTTATCAGGGCGTATTCATATGGATCTATACTGCGAGTCGGCATGCTCAAGGCCATCAAGGAGATGAGGTACTTAACAGGGGAGGAGAACGCTTCAATTCTCTCTAATTGGCCTTACTTTTGTTAAGTCAGGACCACTCATGTTCCTCAACCAGGGTGAATACAGGGGCAAGCTCAAGATATTGAGGGTGACTGAACAGAGACCTTGCCCAAGAGCAGCAGGGAGTTCCGAGCGAGGTCAGCCCAGAAAGCTAGGTCGCAATCGCATACCATCAAGCCTACCAGGTGTACTCCGTCTGTCCAGCCCCCAACGGATTGCACGTGCGCCCGATCAAGTGACTAAGGGAGCCGTTAAACTGCCATCCCTTAACAGCACAAACCCCTGGTGGACATTTGGAACTTGGGGCACATACTGCGCGAGAGCGATAATGCTCATGTGAATAGCACTGGACAAACTAGAGATGGGGAATATGAGTATCGGATAAGAGCGGCTATGCTACCGACAAATCTTGCGAGGTGGCTGAGAGAGTGGAAGGACAAAAAGGCTGGAGAGGAGTATGAGAGGAGGGCAGTGTGGTAGTATGAGGACTTGAGAAGATCAAATTAGGAACTTTGTGGAAGCTATAATTGAGAAGGACGCGTCTGGTGGTGAAAGTCCTTAGGTTAAGTATATGAGGTCCTGACCAAAGTCACAGGCATTAGAACCCTCGGTTCATGTTACTCAACGCTTCGTCCCAAGAGACCCAATCCACCGGCACCTATAACCGTCTTGAAGTTTCTTGATCAGGATCAGACACGCTCAGCCAATTACCAGCGCAACGGGGGCAACTTAAAAATCACGCGACACTTTGAATATAGCAATCGAGCACTAAGTGCTGAAGTGTCTGAACGTCGAATAAATGAAGGATATTGCTATAAATCCGGCCTGGGTTTCGTGGTAGACTACCTTAATAATGTGGGATGGCTGTGCTCGGCATTTGTGTATAAGTTGCCGGGGGCTCAACACCGTCAATGGCCGATGCCTCAACGCCTCCTCTTATACACTTGCAATCAAATTTTCGTCGAACGTCACCCGAATCACATATGCGCATAATAAGAGAAGAGAAAGGTATATCGCCATCATGCACATCGCAAACTTTTCATAGAATTAACATCATTAACAAGACGGAAATAAATCCCGACATCGTATGGTCGTCCGATTTGTCACGTGGGCCGTCGGCCGAGGTTGGAGCTGAGACCGGCCCTAGCCGTTACCGCGCCGAGCTTTGCCATGACGACTTGGCCGGCCCTCATGAACGTCTCGCCGCTCCCGACAACTTCAATTTCGCATTGAACAATATCCATACAACATGTCAGCACTACGGATCCTCGTGCCCGTCAAACGGGTCATCGACTATGCTGTAAAGACACCGGGACTAACAATTGAGAAGCACTGGAATGCTAACAATCTTCACAGGTCAAGCCCCGAGTTAACAAAGCCCAAACGGCCGTCGAAACAGCCGGGGTCAAGCACTCAATGAACCCGTTTGATGAGCTGTCCGTCGAAGAGTCGGTGCGTATCCGAGAGAAGAAGCGTGCACCCGGTGGTGTCGAGGACATCTGCGTTATCTCTGCCGGGCCCCCCAAGGCGCAAGACGTGCTGCGAACAGCCATGGCTATGGGGGCAGACCGAGGAATCCACGTTGAGCTTAAGGACGGCGATGAATTAGAGCCTCTTACAGTGGCCAAGCTCCTCCAGAAGGCAGTGGAACAGCAAAAGAGCAACCTGGTGGTTCTGGGCAAGCAGAGCATCGATGATGATGCGGCACAGACTGGACAAATGCTCGCAGGCCTCCTAGGGTGGCCCCAGGCTACGCAGGCTAGCAAGATCGAGTTCGGTGCTGGTGATGAAGTTACTGTTACAAAGGAGGTTGACGGCGGTGTTGAGACGGTACGCGCCAAGCTGCCCATGGTCATCACGACAGACCTGCGACTCAACGAGCCCCGCTATGCCAGCTTGCCTAACATTATGAAGGCTAAGAAAAAGAAATTGGAGAAATCAAAGCTCGAGGACTTTGGATTGGATGGCGTAAAACGTCTCAAGACCCTCAAGGTTATCGGTAAGTTCTCATTCTCCCATACGAATATCCTATGGTTCTTTTGCTAAGTCTTGCCAGAACCTCCCGCTCGACAGGGTGGTGGTAAGGTTGAGGATGTTGGTGGCTTGGTTAGCAAGCTTAAGGAGCTTGGCGCTCTGTAAATAAGAAAGAATAGCGAATACCATAAAGCCGGTTATCATTTTATGACAGCTGAATTCCTTGTTCTGAGATTGCAATATGAAGTTTGCGAGATAGCTTGATATACTGCTTGAGAAGATTAGAGTTAAATCAAGTTTCTACTGGATGTGCATGCAATCAACAAATTGAACAAACGCTCAATCTTTATAGATTTATACTACCCAGTTGAGCTGCTACTTCAAGGAAAGACAAAAGGGGTGGTGTTCTGGAAACTGAACATAGCGAACTATTTCAAAAATGCCGAGACCTAGACCAGCTTACAACTAAAGTAAGTGAGCACTATTGCATGTAATAAAAATTGTACTTCTGGCATCCCAGTCCCTCCCTAGCCTCCTTGCGTGCATGTTGAGACATGTTATGTATCTCTAGATCAGAATAAATAGGTCTGAGTTATGTGACTCTAGAGCCTAGAGCATCAATAGGCCCTCAAGTTCCTGTCTTGATTATCAAAGGTAATACAGTGATCTGTACGTAGAATCTCGAATTTGAAGGCCGAACATAAGAAAGGGACTGGAAGAAAATACAAAAATGGCAACCTCGCTTTGTAGAAACAAGTTTTCGATCTTGAGTGCCCACGTTCAAATCGATTCGTCTCTTCTGCTTTAAAGCTCTGCCACCTGTGGGCGCCACGGAATACCGGTAGTCTAACTCGCAGGCAGCTTGCGCTTATAAGGTCTCTCTGTCGTGTGGATTGTATTAACAGCCAAGGGGAGGTAAACAAATTAGGATTATGATCCTGAATGACAAAAATACTTAATTAAGCTTATACTGAACTTGGGAAGCTCTTAGGCTAGGGTATTTTATCATTTTGGCTTAGGCTCTAAAGTCTTGCTCTCTAACAATGCTTGTTGTGAATCATGAGTCGAGCCTAGAGACTTTAAAGTTTTTCTAAACTCTTATGCCTATAAAAGTGATAATCGAGACCCAAACTTGCGAGGTTGTTTCATGATCACGATTCCGACTACCGAACGCCGCGGCCAGATAGGGCCGCAGGGTGACAGAGGTCCAAGTGCGCCCCACAGGCTCTTATCAAAACGATCAGTAGTGCTACGCGAGGAATGGTTCTAGCTTGGCTTCCATGCTTTGGCCGCTAACAGAGAGGACAACTCAACAAGAGCGAATCAAATAACATCTCAACATTTCCGAAGTTTATCTGGGGATGGTGGACCTGATATGGCTTCACTGACATGGCATTGGGCCCGACTATGCGGAAGTTCTTGACTCAGTCCGAAGATCTACTGACCTTGAGTGAATATTCGGGATTATTTAACATTCAGTGCAAGACTATGATGGATTGCAGTAGTTGGAGGAAGAGACATAATTAGAAATCAGTATCTCATCTTGGTTAGAAGTGAAACATGGGGAAAGGAGAGGCTTGTCAAGATCGATTCAAATTGTGTTGTGACGTGTAATTGGTGTTGGTCAAAGACTCAGAGTCAAAAACGATATCGGAGGTTGAAAGATCTCGTCAAAGGGTTCAGTTCCTGGCAGCGGGGCTCTAATAGCTCCAATAGGTGGGGCGCTTGGCCCGCTACCACTGTTTTCTCAGCGGAAGGGCGGGATTCTAGTTCCGCCAGAAGGAATTTTGTAGTAAATAACCCACTCGGCATGAAAAATCTTGCCAATGACCAAGGCCGTGTTGTCAGATTTCCCTCTCGGGGCGGCACCTGCGGAGCGGGATCGCACCAGCACTCCACTGTTAATCGTTCATGCCTTCCATGCTAGTTATCCTATCTTTTTTTCCCAACTCCCACCCTGTTTCTCTTCTTCTCTTTCTCTTCCTTTTTCTCCATCAGAAAGAATCCTCGCGACAAATTCACAGAATCTCGATCTTCAGAATTCGACTTAACGCTTCTGCAAAACGATTGCATCTTGTCTCATATAACATCGAACTGAGCTCGTCTCTTTAATCCGCCCATATGAGCGGGCGCCCATCCATCTTCACCTCGCAGGTACGTTTACTCTTACTTATTACGTCGTGTAGACATGTACTCGCTGCATCAACCCCGCCATCATCAAACGCATTTTTATCTGTAGCTCTACAGCCAGCTTCAGTGACTATATATACATTGATGTGTATTTCCCTAATCACCTTGCCATAAACATCAGAATTTCCGTCGCATATCAATTGACACAATGCTAACCTATCTTCTTTCTAGGATTATCTCTCTGGTTCGTCTTCGTCCTTGACTTCGACTCACCGCTTGGAACCTTGCTTTATCTCCCCGCTAGATGGCATGAAGACTAACGTATTTGCCCTTATAGACCATCTCTGGAAGTCCCAGTCTCGCTAAAGAACTTTCTTGACCGACCGGCTATCTCTCAAACACAACCTAAATAATCAACATTTACAAAGATGTTCTCCCGACTGGCTTCCTTTGCCAAACCCGCGGCCAAGTCTGCGTCGGCTTCTGGCCGAACCATGCTTCAGGTCCGATACCTGTCTGAGAAGGCCGTTGCTGGCAGCAAGGGCAGGACCATGCCTTTCTCTGCTGCTCGCGCTACTGCACCTGCTGCTTCTCTTCCTGCCACTCTCACAATTCGAGTATGTACTCTTTTAGCAGTGTCCCACTTGATACACTATACTAATATGCACAGGATGGTCCTGTCTTCCAGGGCAAGGCTTTCGGTGCCAATGCCAACATCTCTGGGGAGGCCGTCTTTACCACCTCTCTTGTTGGCTACCCCGAGTCCATGACCGACCCCTCCTATCGAGGCCAGATTCTCGTCTTCACCCAACCTCTGATTGGTAACTACGGGGTTCCCTCCGCTGTCCGGGACGAGTTCAACCTTCTTAAGTACTTTGAGTCCCCCCACGTGCAGTGTGCTGGCATCGTTGTCTCCGATGTCGCCGTAAATTACAGCCATTGGACTGCTGTTGAGAGTCTCGGCGAGTGGTGCGCCCGAGAGGGTGTTCCCGCTATCTCCGGCGTCGATACCCGAGCCATTGTAACTCACCTGCGAGAACAGGGTTCTTCTCTGGCTAGGATCTCTATTGGTGAAGAGTACGATGCCGACGAGGATGAGGGTTTTGTCGACCCCGGTCAGATCAACCTTGTCAAGCGCGTCACCACCAAGGCTCCATTCGTTGTCGAATCTCCTGGTGCTTCTCTCCACGTCGCTCTGATCGACTGTGGTGTAAAGGAGAATATTCTTCGCAGTCTGGTCAGCCGAGGCGCTTCCGTCACAGTCTTCCCCTATGATTACCCTATCCACAAGGTCTCGCAGCACTTCGATGGTGTCTTCATTTCCAACGGTCCTGGTGACCCTACTCATTGCCAGGCTACTGTTCACAACCTTGCCCGCCTGATGGAAACTTCCAACATCCCTATCATGGGCATTTGTCTCGGCCACCAGCTTCTAGCTCTAGCTGTTGGTGCTCGTACCATCAAGCTCAAGTATGGTAACCGAGCTCACAACATTCCTGCTCTTGACTTGACTACTGGCCTGTGCCACATCACCAGCCAGAACCACGGTTATGCCGTCGATGCCAGTACCCTACCCAGCGACTTCAAGGAGTACTTCGTCAACCTGAACGACGGATCCAATGAGGGTATGCTCCACAAGACCCGTCCCATCTTCTCGACCCAGTTCCACCCTGAAGCCAAGGGCGGCCCTATGGATAGCTCTTACCTCTTCGACAAGTACCTCCAGAATGTCCAGCTTGCCAAGAGCAACCAGGTCGTTTTCAAGGATAACCGACCTACTCCCCTTATGCTCGATATCATGAGCCGAGAGCGTGTTGGAGTCGAGCCTACTCCTCTTGCTGCTACTGCTTGAGCGACTAGTGTGAGATAGTTTTTGGCGTCTGGGATTGTGAAGTCGAATAGTTTCTCGGGAGCAAGGATAACGATTGATATTTTTAATGTTTACATAAAGAAAGATTCGTCTTATAAGAAGGATTTTGATACCACTGCTATACCTCATCATATCACACCTGATGTGCCAAAATGCTGTAGACTTGACATCTCAAGCAAACTTATTCTCAAGCTTGTGACGCCTCAATGATTACCCAACATACTAAATATGCAGGGTCTGGTTTATATAAAAGTAGCCTTCGGGCTGCAAGTAGTGATTAGGATTAAAGCTAGTCAATTCACTGATGTCGTAACGCCGGTTGGTTATTTCCTTAAGCTCTTTGCCCTTTCACTGTCTCAACGCCGCCCGCCTTATTATTGGGCTCCAGATCATATCTACAGCGCAAATTCATTATTTGGAAATCCCATCTTCCCTTCGGGCCATGGCGAGGAATGCGCATCTATCCTTCAGTCTCTCGTCCGAAGATCACCATCGTCAGACCAGGAGCCACGTCGAGGACGGCGGTCGTCTCGTGGAGGAGGTAGATAGCGATCACTACGGGGCCGACCGCCACCGCCGCCGCGTCCACGGCGTCTTCCACCACGGCGCTCACGGCCAATGGCTCGCTCGCGATGCGGAGGTCGAATACCTTCAAACACCTCCTTGCCCCTATCAACGAAAGAAGTGCCGTTCTCAAAGGAGTAGCGATTGATCTCACGGCCAAAATCGCGGTCGCGGTCGTTTGTGTAATAAGAGCGCATATTGTCGATGCGGCGGCGAGCAAGGTCTTCGGACACAGGCTGATAATTGATAACTGGGCGGGTGTTGGTTCGTTTGAATGCACCACCTGGATTGATAGGTGGTGGTCTCGGTCCTGGACCGGTCCCGGGGCGAACTGGGCGTGGCCCAGTGGGAATAGCAGGATCACGGAGTGCTCGGGGGCCAAGGGGGATAGAATTAGTCACCATTGTCAAGCCCGGGGGTGGTCTTGCGTCAAGTTGAGGCATAGTGCGCGATGCTGAGGCCGATGCTTCTTCGAGATGAGTTACAACTTCACCGCCAGGCCCATCTTCGTAGACAATTTCCCATCGAGAGCCAGATCGGCCTCGTGGACCACCGCTGGCTTGTTCTGTGTCGATCCAGTCGCGAACCTTCTCTGGAGGCACAAAGTCAACCCACAGGGCCTTTCGATTGCTCTCATTAGGCCAGACACTGTCGTGAAGTGCAGTCCGAACGCGAGAAGCAGCAGCGATGTTCTTGAAGATGACAAATCCATGAGTGCGAATCTGGTCCAGGAAGAATTCAGTCACAATTTCATCGTCATCGTCCGCTGCATCTCGAGAACGTTTCGCGAGAGTGACAAGATGGGCTTTGACATCTTGAGGTCGAAGAGGGCGCATAAAATTCTTGATGTACAGCGCAGAGGTGGCAGGGTGTACCGCTGGCGTGACGTCCCGCTCGTAGTCCATTTCGTGCGGTCTGTCTCTATCCTCCACAGAATGTTCTTCTCTAGGTGCCTCAGGTTCTGGAATAGGTTCTTGTAAAAGGTCGTGTTGAGATTTCCCTGTTTGTAGCTCGCGATCCACATTCATGGGGAAAGGTTTATTTTGAGGCTCAGGTAGCAGATCTTCCTGGCGCGCACCTAGATTATCCCCATTTGCTAGACCCTCATCGATGCGGGCGCGTTTGCGTGCAATTGATTCTTCGGTTGGTGGGGGCGTGAGTGAGCGGCGTTTGCGCTTTTGCTGTTCGGCAGCAGGGGTTGGTTCAAGTGACTGAGAGGGTGTAGAGTCGACAGTGGTTGTCACTGTTCCCGCTCTTGATTTTTCCTCCGCTGTTGGTTCCTTTGATTGAGGATCGATTTTGTTTTCGGGGATTGGCACGTCAGCGACCTGATCACCGTCACGCGACGCTTCGTTCGATGTTCCATTCTTTATGGCTTCCTCCTTTTCAGTATTAGGAACCCCTTTATCAGTTTCTTCGTCAACATGAGACGCGGTTTTGGCGTTTTCCTGTTTCTCTCTTGTATCCACTGTTTCCTCTGCTTGCTTCTCTTCTGCTGTTTCGGGCTGCTCGATCCCTTCCCTGGGCTCCTTGTTTGCAACGATCAGTTCTTCAGCTGGTGTTTCGTCGCATCTAGGCTCGTTGTTCACGCGAGCATCTTCAGATTGTTCTTGGTCCTCGGTCTTCTCAGTAGCTTCATCAGCTTCTTCTAGTCGCGCGACAAGCTCTGTTTTGAGACCGTGCTGTGATAGACCGCGACTTTTGAGCTCGGCCTTGAGCTCAACGACTTTATGCTTAGCCCAGTCGGTCATGATGAAGGTAATTGGTTGCGTGTGAAGGTTTGACGTGTTCGAAATGGATTTTCATGTGGTTTCTTTATGGGTTAATAGGAGAAAGAGTGTTAATTTCGATGAGCAGCGAGGGCTGAAAGACAACCGTAGTGGAACAATTGGAGTCGTTGGAGGAATGACACAACTTTCATCATCTTCAGCCTTGTCGCAAATCTAAGTGTAAAGGGTTGTTCATCCAATGAGGTGTCACGGTACAAGTCCCTTATGTCAGCATGCCAGACCCACTTTGTGGCTCTGGCAAGCCACACTTGAGACAGCCACGATATTTAGGGATTTATCATTTATGCTCAACCTGAATGCTATAAGTGTAATTGAAAAGCCATAATGGCGCATTAATAACATTAAGCATTGAAAGTTCAGCGCGACCTCGAGCTTACTCTGCTTGTTGTAACAAACTCTGATGATCAAAGGCTAGAGTTATCCCGATGGTCACATGCAGTCTCATGATATGCAGCCGCAAGTGGGTCGTGGGATGGATGATGGGTAAACAATACAGTACCTATCCCCTCTGATGGAATTATTAGGGCATTGTGGTGAATGATGGCAGGCTTCTCTCTCATAAGCATGGTCCTACTAATAAGCTTAGAGCCGGGGATCAAGTAAGATAAGGAAAGAACCCATTGAGTGCATCCAGCCCATCATGACTCCAATTGTTCTCATGTGTGTTGTTGGCGTCGATATCATGAGCTAATGTCTAACTAATTCCTTTCACCGAAATCATGTTACCCATGTCACCTTGATCTTGCTACCCTCTCCGATCTCTACAGCTCTAGCCCATCGCAGGAGCAAACGCAGTTGAGATCAACTGACAATGGCTTCATTGTTCGTTTCACTCATAGTATGAGATGATGTCCCTGGCCTGGCCCGTCCCAACCCCTGTTTCCCCCCTGGTTCATGTGCATAGCCATCATCACACGACCTCCAGCTTATCCCGCATCGCGACCTGGAGCTCCCCGAGCTTGTGTGGGTCCTGCTCTAACACGTCATTGCCCTTTGGTGTCTACAGTACAGAAATCTCTTTGTATTTTTGTGGCTTTTTGGTGTGACATTTTAACCTCCACCTCCGCACTTCAACGCCGACACACCCCTTAAGCTTGGCTCAAGGTGGACATTGTATGATTACCATGAACGCCCAACCTAAGTTGTACGGTTTTCTGACACGTTTTTGAAAGGCGACCAAAACAATTGAATTAAATAGAGAGCTCCTAGTCTTTTTGGCATTTTCTTAGGCTTCCTCCCGCTCATCCGTCAAATACATTAAATATATAAATATTGGTCTCAATCAGGGCCATGCCTGAACCCCTCATAATCTCTTAATTCGTACAGACCGGCACTCAATGCCAGGGGGTCTTAGACGTCGAGACCGTCGACGACAACGCCCTTGTTCCAGGTCCACTGAAGTCTCCTGGCCACCTCCAACGCAGTGAAATCATCAATCATGGCACTGACAAGATACAGAGCTGCATCAATGCCAGAGCTGACACCTCCGGATGTGATCACTCGGAGACCACCAAGCCGCATGGCAGCGCGACGAACAATAGATTCACGGCGGGTGTTGGAATCCTTGAATGACATGCTTCCCTTTCTGTGAGTCATCATAAGTCAGTTTAACTGTTTCAAACTCAATCTATGACAAAGTGCAAAGTGGGTACGAGGGGTACCACTTTGTAGTGTTACGTACCGGGCTGCCGAAGGGCGACGTCCCTGACCAGCATCGGACTTGCGGCGGATGTATGGGCTTTCGTCCTCACCCAAATCGAATCGAAGGTTGTTGACGACGTATCGCGCGTCCTCAACCACATCTGTGCGTTCTTGAAGGTTCACGGTAGCAGCATCGCTGCAGATGTTCTCAAAGGTGGTAAAGAAGTCGGGGTGTGTGGTAGCAGAGAGGCCAGAGAGGATACCCTGCTTGCCCAGGAAGAGGGCACCGGTGCAAATGGAGAGAATGGTACGCTCGCGGGCAGGGTCACGCTTCTGAAGCTCTGAGAAGTCGGTGATGAGAGAGAGGGGTTGGAGTTCTTTGGCGACAACCTCCTTGGAGTTACCGCCGACGACTACAAGGATGTCAAAGTCCTCAAGACGCTCGTGAGCCTCCTTGTAGGAGATCTGGGAGCCAACGACGACGCCCTGGTCCGAGATGACCTTGGGCTCAGGACCAACGATGGTGACCTCAAAAGCCTTGTTGTCTGCATGAAGGGGAAGCGTGATCAGCGGGAGGGGTAAAGCCAATGAATGCACCGCCCACTAAAACAAGAGTGTTGTGCTACAAGATAGAGAACACTTACTGTCGGGGTCCTTGAAATCGTGTGAAGCAGTGGTAAAGACCTCGAGCGCGCCGGCGAAGTCCAG
This sequence comes from Fusarium beomiforme, assembly GCA_002980475.2. Taxonomy (NCBI): domain Eukaryota; kingdom Fungi; phylum Ascomycota; class Sordariomycetes; order Hypocreales; family Nectriaceae; genus Fusarium; species Fusarium beomiforme. The sequence goes on along the minus strand of PVQB02000046.1, from coordinate 8,727 downwards.
AAGATCGAACTTTTCATGAATGGCGAAGAGAACGTCGACGGGCTCCTGGTCAGCGATGGCCGAGGTCTTCTGCGCACTCATCTTTGCGGTATTGTTGGGGGTTTAGAAGAGGGTAATAGTTGAGGGAGAATTGTGACGTGTGTTCAGGTAAAGCTGAAGGAGTAGACAAGCACTTAAAGAGATGCTGGCTACTCAGCTGTTGCTGTTGTTGTTGGATTGGTTGTAAGTGATCTGAATGATGATGAGAAAGGAAGGAAAGGAGAATGGGATGAGGAAGAGCAGAAGGGCCGTTTTAAGTACACCAAGGAATGTTATGTGGTTGCTTTGCCCTGAGTCTTTCCCCTCATCAATTGACGACTCAGGAACTGCAACCACCTCACCTCACTTCATCCAAGCAAGTCCCGTCCCTTCCCTTCCCTTCCTGGCCAAAGTTGAGTGGCTCGATTTCTAGGTCAGAAGGACTCAAAGTCTGGTGTGATCATTACCCACAAAGTCATGGTACGGTCTCGTCTGCAGCTAGGAGCACGAAACTGCGGGGTTGCTAGTGCGGCGGGGCATTTTGAGGTTCAGGGTACCGCCGTTCTACCTGCTTCCACTGTGGATGGAAAGGTAGAGGGCACCATGCCGGGACATGATTGTGAGCGATCAGCTTTCTGCCGGCCCCACTTCCTGCCGAAACCACTCAAACTCATTTTCGCTTAGACCACCACTAAAGCCTTATTAGCCTCTGGAGGATCCCCTGTGCCTCGAGTTCCAACCACTGTTTTCAGTGAAGTCGCTGGTCTCCATATCATCTTCCCAGCGTGCGCGGAGGCTCCACTTGTAAGCGCCACAACTCGCACCACCTGAGAATCGTACAGCAACGCGAGGTACCGCCACGGCCAGCCCAGCCGCGCCGCGCCGCGCCGTTGTCCATTTCCAAATAACCAGCTGCACACCCGGTACTGACTGATTGAGTGTCACCAAATAGCTTCAAATCTCCGGCGCTTTGGAAATCTGGTTCGAAATCCACACTTATACGGGCCTCACCCTCTCGGTCTGCTCACCTTGAGTTTCACGAGCTCGGATGAGGCCGTCACGACAGTCATGGCTTCGTCGGTGTACGTCATCTCTCCCCCTTGCGAAAAACTCCATCCCAAATGACATCGTGGACTCAAAAGCCTCTAACTCAACAAATTTGTCCCTCTTGATATTCCATCCTATCTCCTGCTTTAGAAACTACGATATTCATTCCCTATACTAAATATCCTACCCTCCTGCTGACAATCATCTCCACTGTTTAGGTCTCTAAAGGAACTGTCCAAGGCGATCGTCGCCTTTCTCGCTGAGCCAACCGCTTCGTTGCCTGACGACTTAGAAAAGACCATTGATGCATATCTCCACAGGCACCAGAAATATGATGACGCTGCGGCCGATCGCCTCCAGGAGGAGCTCTTCTCCATTTTCGACAAGCATGTTAAAGACAAGCCAGCAGCTTTTGCCCCATTTCTGAGCATCCTTCGCCAACTGCTCTCGATACTTCGAACTCCTGAGCGAATATTTGCATGGTGGGACTCGTGCTCTACCCTTCTAGCCAAGTCATCTCCTGAGAAAGGTGTTGTGGAAGAGTCATTGGCGACCATCATGGAAATCATATCAATTGCAGAAGAAGATCATGATGGTTCAGATTCTGACCTTTCCTCCAATCCACTCATTGATCGCCTGTTCGCGGGATGGATGGAGAAGCTTTATCCATCTGTCACTGAGGCGCTCTCGAACCTTGAGCCAAACGAGAGAATAACGCGCGAGGCTCTCGTACAGTTTGGAAAGAAGCACCCCAAGGTTGGTTATATGGCCCAGAATCATGTATATCAGAGTGTTTTCTGACCGATTAGGAACTTTTTACAGCACTGGATCGCTATTTTGTGAAGAAACAATATCGCAAGGCTGTCTTGCGTTTCTTGGGAGACTACCTTCAAAGTCAACCTCCCCACCTCCACCAGATACTTCAAACGCCACTGTTCGCTGATATCTTGAAATGCCTTCAGCAGGATACCTCGACGACCATAGTGTCAGCTGCATTGACAGTTCTCATCATGTTGCTGCCGCAGATGCCAAGTTCACTGGTTCCTCATCTGCCTACGTTGTTCAACATCTACGCAAGGTTATTATTCTGGTCGCGAGAACGTGCTGGGGTAGTTGAGCCTCAGCCAGAGGATGCAGATTCATCTAGTTGGGAGGAATGTATTTATGAAGCAGAGGTTGACGATCACCCAGTTTATCACCTTCTGAATTACTATACGATTCTTTATGGTCTATATCCTATCAACTTCATGGACTATATTCGCAAACCTCAGAGATATCTACGCCACGCCAATGTCGCAAACGCTAACGACATGGAAGTCCAACCCACAGAGATTCGGGATCAGTCAGAAAGATTTCGACGGTGCCATTTACTTCACCCAAACTTTTTCACTCTCACAATCGACTCGGAAAAGACGGATTTTGGCCGCTGGATCAAGAGCGAGGCTTCAGAAGTTGTTGCCGAATGCATGGCTTTGTGTCTCGCGAATGATTCGAATCAACCCTATGGACAAAATCTATCCGCATCTGAAGTGTCTCCTTCGAATGAAGCTTTCATAAAAAACAATCACCTTTCGCTCTCTCCGGTGACAGTTGAACCCAACAGCAACTATCGTTTACCCACCTCTGCTAGTATGGAGTCGTTGGTGAGCAGCCGTCGACCATCAGCTCTGATTCGGCGGGGATCCCAATCAAGCCTTCCCTCTACTCGGGATTCTATTGATGCCAGGATAAGAGAACCGAACGCCGATAGTCCCACTCTCGGTCCTCATCTTATCCAATCCTCATCGCATACACAACTTCAGGACATGATCCAATCTAACAAGGCCATCAAGTCTGGTTTGCATCAGTCTTTGGCTAACGATAGTGTTCCATCTCTCTCGCTCAGTAATCAAGATTCTGTGGCTGATCGGCCTGGTCCATCGCTACTCGGCGCGCTGCCAACTATCAGCACCCCCCTTTCCCTAACAGAGACGAATACACAAGTGTCTCATCTACAGCGCCAGATCCTTTTGTTGCAGAATGACCTTAACTTTGAAAGGTACCTGAAGCAACAACATATGGCTCACATCGGTGACTTGCGCAGGCGGCATATGGAGGAAGCCGTAACCGAGGCAGAAACACAGAATCTTCTCATCACAAACCGTAACTTGAAGCATCGATTTGAGGAAGCGAAGAAGGCGGAGATGCAAGTTCGGAGGGATTCGGAGAAGAGCCGTGCCCTTGCGAAGAAATGGGAAGCTGACCTTTCCACCAAGCTTAAGAAGCTGCGTGATGAATCAAAGCGACTCAAGGCTGACTATGAAGCGCTACAGAAGGAGTTGGATAATTCTACGGCAGAGCGAGATAAGTTACGAGTGCTATTATGTGAGGCCGAAGTCAAGGAGGTCAACTGGAAGCAGAACATGCAGTCGATTGAAATCCACAGCGCTGAAATTGATCGCTTGAAAAGCGAGGTCGATAGGTTGACAAAGGTCGAGCGTGATTTCCAGGCCAAGGAACTTGAGCAACAAAGAGCAATCGCTGCTGCTGCAGGTGCAGAGAGCAAAGTTGAGGCTCTGAGTCTGCAGCTCGCAAGTCGTGAGAATGAAATTGAGCGTACTAGGAAACTGTTTCAAAGTCAAATCGCAATACTCCAGGTAAAGCTATCCGAGGCGCAGGAGGAAAGAAGTCGGCCCTCTCGAGACAACAAGGAAGCCGTGCAGGCAATGCTCTCAGCCAGTCGAGAGAAGCAAGCTGAACTACAAAAGCGATGCGATCTTTTGTTGCGCAAATACACAGCCCTTCAGTCGTCCTTCCTGGATATGAAGACGGAAACAAAGCCTGACCATCTCAAGATCGAGACTTCACTGGATGGAGAACATGATTCTTTCTCCAGGTCAACGAGCCCCGTCATGATGAAAACGCGGCCACAGCGTGTGCTCTCGAGTCCCGACATCGCAGAAGGTACCGTATATAATGTCACGCCACCTCTCGACCACAAACATGAAGCTGCCTTGTCACCGAAGTCAGGGGGTTGGGCACATCCACCAGGGTCACCATTGGGGACAGATGCATCATCTCTTTCCATGAGCCCAGACCACCAACGATTCGGGAGAAGTGACGGGGGGCGATTGCTTGCACGGAGCCACTCGGACCTGTTCGCGAGCGCAACACACAATCGACTCCGTAAAGATTCAAAAGACAAGAGTAAAGAAGAGGCAGGCGGGAAGAAGGACAAGAAGCCATCGGCGCTAAGGGGGATCCGGGGCTTCATGTATGAATGAGAATACGACTTTGATATGGTGAACGTTGGCGTTGACTGATAGGTCAGCCAATCCTATCAGACGTGTATATGGCAGTCATTTCTTGAATCAATAATTGGGCTCTTCGCGGTCGACTAGTCTACCCATCGCACCATCTGGATAAGGTGCAGCTAGTACTGAAAGTTCTACTCCAGACTTGTCATAACAGTTAATCTTCATACTTCCTATGATCTAGAATACCGCAATGGTTATGTTTGACATATTCCCGTACGATCTGACTATTCAAGTATGAGATATAGGAATGTTGTTGACATTCATAAACGTTCTTGCCATCGAAGTTCTCAACAATCGGACGGCTTCCGTAGCTCAGTTGGTTAGAGCGTCGTACTAATACTCAATCCTGAGTATCCAGTAATGCGAAGGTCTCAGGTTCAAGCCCTGGCGGGAGCAATCCCAGTGCCTTCCGATTGTTTATTTTTGTAATTCTGGCACGTGCGCTCACATAGACAAGGTTTCATGTTGAGCAAGGACTGTCGCGGGGTCTTCGTGGGATATGATGTTTATAGAAGGTCAATACTTTCCAGGCTACCTATATAGACAGCTGGGGCTGAGAGAATATGTGATGTGGGGTCATGGCCCTTTTCAGGCACGGAAAGAATAAATAACTGAGATGGAGTGAACTTTCCTACCTTATCTTTCGCCTAAAGCAAGGACTTTATTTCCAAAGAAAAGACTAGCAAACAAGTGCATTGATGGCTAATTGTGGTATTATGACTCAGCTTCTCTCGGGAGTCTCTTAAATAGGATCGCGATCTGTGGACAGCTGAGTGGTCAATGCTTTTTGTATTTCTTCTGACTGTGTTTTGATATACGTCATTTTGTTCTGGACGTGACCACGTTTCGAGACATGATTCTCATCTGATGATTCAGATTTAGAAACTAAATATCGGGTGAAGATTGCTAAAAGCGAAGTTAGTGTAGCCCTTTGTTCTTCTGTGGATATTATTCTTTGAACGAGCTCAAACCTGTGCTGCACTGTCGTCTGAGTCGCGACACTGGCACACGGCACGCCATGTCCTATCCTAATGAGCGATGCACAGGTGTTGGGAGAGATTTGAAAAGGCAGAGAAGCATGGTACATGATCGGTACATCGAAGTAAGGATGACAAAGATATTGAGGCTATCAGTCTGATAATGAAAAGCGTCATCAGGTAGACTTAGAAGAGGCCTATTAAGAGTATTTGTCCCCAATGAGTTGTGTCATTTCGCAATTTGGCCGGGGATACGGTCATGAGCATGGTATGCATCTGGCTGCAAGGCCGATCTGGTTCGCTCCAGCCGCATGTGGATAATAGCCGATGGACTCGCTTCTCACCCAATCTGAACAATTTTCTGGTAGACAACTGTATGTATGTAATCGGACCCCGGCGTATTAGTACCCTATTGAGAAGCTGGTTGGCTGGTTGGTTGTCATTGAACCGCTCCCATTGTCATGTTGTCATGTACGATGGAACAGGCGCGAGACAACTGCAGCGAGAGGCTGTGCTGGAGAGAAGTCAAGATTGGAGAGGATAGCGGTGAGGATAATCAAGCCGAGGAATGTGCACATGAGAGCTGGAACTTTTACAGATACATCGTTTTGATGTTTGTTAGTGGTACCTAAGGTCTGATGATGAGGAGAAAAAACGTTCGCATTTGCTCGTTAAACGGCCATTGTGTAGAGGGGAAAAAATAAGGTACCTAGCCATGGCTGCAGCATTAAGATACCTTAGGTAGCTAATGATCGGATTTTGACTGCTGCAATTGACAAAATCGTTCCTCAACTGACAATCAGACAGGGACGAAGCCGTTGACTCGTGGTTAGAAATGACGTAGAGATTGGGTACCACGTGAAGCCCTCCTGATCGCTAGCGCATGTCGTCAGCGGACCTGAGGCTCCTGGGAGCCCGTGCGTTTTTGGTTCCAGCGGGGTTGGCTAGCGGATTTCCAGTGGACAGGGTCTTCCAGAGGCGCCTGAAGCGACCACGGCTATGGCTGAGCGAGTGAATGGTCTCTGAGATTGATGAGTGGACAATGTCTGCCTCTAATAAGAGTCGGCTTAGCAGAACGCTCAAAGGGATCTACTTGTTTATGTATGTCTTTTCACATTAATTGACTATTGGTTCATCGTGCTCAGTGTGCCTGTACAATCTTTGTTGACGATGGCTGCCTGATACACTTGACTCATTGGGTAATTGGAATTATTATTATTGTCATTGTTTGTTGACTCCATCGATATTCATCCTCTAGGTATCGCTGGATGCCGCCGCTCAACATCGGGTTTATTCATTCTGTGTCTCTTCGTCCAGCTCCAACAGGCTCATTATCAGCCAGTCACTTCAAACTCTGCGTCTTTAAAACACTTCTGCGTAATCAACAATCAATGCTCTCTGAGCCCTGCGCCTGAAATTCTTTGTCTACACGCCCCCCGGGCATGAATTTAAATAAGCATCCTTCACAATAAGAAAGATTTAAGCTACCGACACACCACCACCAAGAACCCACGACCCTCTTTTCTTTTGCGCCCATCTTTTTTTACCCTTTCCTCTCTTTAAATCACATTGACTTCTTTTCTTCTTCGCTCTTTCTCTTTTGCGTCTTCCCTCCTTTTTTTCGTGCGCCCCGGGTTTCTTTCTTTGCCCCTTTCATTCTCTCCGTCCTTTTCTGAGCCGGAGGTTCTGAACTCCCTGCCTTCCCTACCTCCCCCCTCTTGACAAACGACGTGATCATCACTAATAACTATGTCGTCGCTCGAGGCCAAGATCGTCGTCCTCGGCGCCCAGGGAGTTGGGAAGACGTCTTTGGTTATGAGATACTGCAAAGGCGCATTCAATCCAGCCCAGATCACTTCTACTGTTGGCGCTAGTTTTCTCACAAAGCGCGTAGTGGATTCTGACTCGGATACCGTTGTGCGCCTTCAGATATGGGATACAGGTTGGTTTTGATATGGTTTCAAACAAGTTATTATTCTCTTATATGCTAATGTCAACTCGCAGCCGGCCAAGAACGCTTTCGTTCCATTTCCCGCCTCTACTATCGCGGCGCAAACGCTTGCATCCTCTGTTACAGCATCACAGACGCCCAGTCGTTTGCTGACATGGGCGTCTGGCTCATGGAACTTCGACGAAACCTACCCCACGATGTCGTTCTTCACGTTGTCGGTACAAAAGCTGACATTGTCGCCCGCGATCCATCAGCCCGCCAGGTCCCATTCGAACGTTGTATCGCATACGTCGCCGAGAACCTTGCTCCAGGCATGGGAAGCACGCCACCACCGACTGCAACCCCTTACCACGTACCGACGCCCCTGTCAAGTGGTCAGGCAATGTCTCCTCCGTCTATGGAACCCCGAAGTCCTAGTTCGAAGCGTAGCTCTGGTTTCTGGGCACAAGAAGTGGGATGGGACGCTTGTCACGAGATCAGCGCTGAGACAGGAGAAGGTGTTGAGGAAGTATTTCGTGTTGTCACACGGAAGCTCGTTGAGCAGAACCGCAAGATGCAGCAGGCTCTTCTGATGGCTACCGCCATCCCTGGTACACCAGGTTACGAAGCCGGGATGGACGGAGGCTATTTCGCGGGTGCAGATGCTCGAGGAAGTTTCCGCGTAGGCCGAGATCGCCGCAGCTGGCTCTTTTCACCAGGTTTCTCGCCTGCTGTTACGGTTGAGCAGGCGGGGACCCAGGAGCAGTCACAAACAGACGGCTGGGACCGAAAAGAACGCAAGAAGTGTTGTTGATTTTGTCGGGGAGTTGGCAATTACAAACTAGATGAGCGAAGATGGTACGACCGGAGAGCAACGTAGACGCTGTGTGGACATACGAGACGAGATCATGTCTACAACGAATTCCCCACGGCGATGGACGAGGAGCAAGCTTTAGGATGTTTTCGACGACTGAGCGCATATGTTTGATACCCGGTCTTTTTTCGTGTTTATTATTTTGTTTTATATGTCATGTTTTGTAGGTTGGTTCACAGTCGGGGTGTTTTTTCTTCGTCTTTGATACTGGTATTCCGGTCTCGGTTCATTTACTTCTCTGTAAGCAATGCATGATTTCCTTGCTCGTTTCTCTTTCCTCAGTTCATGTATGGTGCATCAGGCGGGTCTAGTTTTACTTTACGGTGTCTCAATTGGGAGTTGGAGGAGAGGGCATTAAGGGTGAAGAGAGATAAATTCTTTAATCTTTAAATTAGAATATACCACGTGTTAAGTTGAATCAAAAAGTGTCAATCGATTTCACCGTGTCTTATTTTCAATAGTTGTCTTAACTTTTTAACACAGTATTTGCAAATTGATATGATTTCCACATGCCATCAAGTTGAAACAAAAGTGGCTAAGCCGGCGGCAGCATCCGGAGAACCTACCCCAACCCCACCCCCACCC